>CM076578.1:175353929-175576415 GCA_034641835.2 Pinus albicaulis
CATAATGGCGACTCCACCAGGGATTTTTTTGAGTTGATAGTCACTTGGCCAGATTTTTATAAAGCTCCTTAGTTTCCCATACAACCACTAGAGCTTAAAAAATCCAAAAATAGTTCACGTTGATATTCAATAAACATGGTAGTGGACCATAACACCTCTTACCTCCGAAAGAGCTAAAATATTCCACTTGGTGACTCCACAACCCTGCAGACCTTAACACTCCACTGGGAGGACCCATAATCATTATAAAACCATTAAAACTTAGTAAGAGCGCTTTAGGATTACAGTTATCTTAGCAAAAGATCAGTTAAACCGCTCAAATATTGTCATATCTGGTTAACACTTTTCTTGTTTAGTTAGGTCTAAAAAACATAGCATAGTGGCTTCTAGAAAGACTCACACTAGAGCCTATCCTGACGCTGATCCACCTGAGATAGTTGACAATCCATAAAATATCCTTAGGAAGTATCCTAGGATTAAATTATCAATTGTTTTCAGATCACCCTTAAGAGCTAATTCAGTTCCTGAAAATCTTTCAACTCTACCACAATCACAAGTTGACTTAGTGAATCCCTTTAGAACTAGGTCTCTTGATGATTTAGATCAGTTAGATTCTGAGTATTCACTTTCACCTCCTGAAACGAGTGAACATCCTGGTAGCAGAGAAGCAACACCTCCTGATTTACATTTCCTTCACAACTTAGGTGTCTCTCATCCAAGATCAACTCAGCAATATACTCCTGGTCCATCCACTTCTGCTCACCCTACATCCACTGTTCAATCCACTACATTCCAGCCCACTTTCCTTCCTGTTAATCCGCCTCTTGTAAATCCACCTCCACCACATATCATGGCAGCATGGTATTCTCCCTTAGTCCTTCCTGTACCATTAGTCAATCTTCCGCAGGACTATCAGTCCAAAATTCCATTATATGATGCTAGCAATGCTACAACTGCATTAGAACATATGGATAAAATGAATGACTACTTTGAACGAAATGAAATTGATGATGATTCTGTCAAGCTTAGATTATTTGCTCAAAGCTTAGGAGGGGAAGTCAGAAAATGGTTTAAAGGCTTAACCCCTCATAGTATCAATGATCTCCAAGCCTTTCATCATACATTCTTTAACAAATGGGAAGTAAAGAAAAACCCTCTCCAAGTCCTTTCGGATTACAAGAACCTCCATAGCGACACGGAGGAAAGTGTACAAGCTTATTGTACCAGATTTAATAGTGTATATAATGCACTTTCCCCAGATATAAAACCTCCACAAGGCTCAGCTTTAAACAAATTTCCTGAAGGTTTTGACCCTGAGATGGCCTATCAACTGAGAGAGAGAGATCCTGCAACTCTTGAAGAAATGCAAAAAGGTGCTCTTGCTATAGAAGTAAACTTGATGGAGAAGAGAACGAGAATGAAAAATGAAAAAAGAGTTTCCTTTAGAGAGGAATCTACACCCAGATAATAGAGGAAGATGATATCAACATGCTGGGGGTAGATAATGATGACTTTGAGATTCATTATGATAGAAAACAAGGTCTTTATACACCTTATGATGACAAAAGAGATAATGATGAAAGTTATTTTCAAGACATGGAAAATGTCATCATAGAGTCTCAAAAATAATATGACCTTAGAAGAAAAACTAGTCAACAAACTCCCAACACCAAAACCTTTGACAAATATTCACAAAACAACACTACAACCAAGCCTAGAATTGTCAAACAAAAGGATAAAACAATGGCTGTGAATTCTGATAAAGGTAGAGAGAATGGCACTCAAAACAATGAAAAAAAGAGTGCGGACATTAGTAGTACTACCACTTTAGCTAGTACTCCTGTTAAGACCATTTTGTCAAGTATGAATAGAACAAATCAACAAGCTGATGTTGCTGATAGACTAGTAGCTAGTAAGGCTGAGACAAGTTCTTCAAAGAACCAAACACCTTTCAGCCTAAAGCAGGAAATTTCAAAGATCAGAATCCCTGTTCCCCTTACTGAGTTAGCTTCCCAACATGTATATAGGACCCAAATTTTGAAGATCTTTAATATTGAGGATAGTAATGATACAGTCAATCTTAATGATGACCAGCCAGAGCTCATTTTTGGTCCTAAGATTGAAGGTATATATCAAGAGGGACCTGTTCCTCCCTTTTATGTGAGTTTAAATGTTCATGACAAAATCTTGCATAATGTTATGCATGACTCTGGAGCCTCGCACAACCTTAAGCCAAGGGTAATAATGCAAAGGCTAGGACTAGAAATAACCAGACCTTATAGGGATTTATATTCTTTTGATTCTAGCAGAGTGAAATGCCTTGGCCTAATCAAAGAACTTTGTGTGAGTTTGACCCAAATCCCAGCCAAGTGCATGGTTATGGATGTTGTGGTGGCTGATGTGCCTCCTAAGTATGGCATGTTGTTTTCAAGATCATGGGGTGCCAAGCTGCAAGGTACCATATAGATGGATGGGACATATGCCACTATACCTGTCTTTAGCCAACTTAGAAGACTATACAGAGAGGCACACATGATATTCATGGTCAGTAGCTCAGAAAAGCCTGAAAATTCCCCCATTTACTGTGTCCATACAGACCTGGATTCATTTATCCTTTACAATAATGAATCCACAAAGGAGTTAGAGCTAGAAGACAACGACTCAGATAACCAGTTAGAGGCCCCTAATCTAGAAATGATGCCAGTTCTAGATATGGAAGAAAACGAGAGATAAATTGTTGAACAGTGCGCTGAAACAATAGACCAGAGTGAAAAAAGCCAAGATGGAAAACAACATATTACCCCTCGCGCTCAACTCCATGAAAATCTTGAGGAACGAGACCCAGCACAACATGTTGCAGATCTCAGAATAGAACATAATGATGAACAAGGCAATAGGGATGAAAATAATGTTAACCCTACAAATAATCCCTTATGGTGCATGAACTTCGACGGGTCTTGCATTAAAAGGAGTGCGGGAGCTGGGGTATGGTTGGTCGACATTGAAAAAAATTACTCCGAAAGCCATGCTTTCAGGCTATATTTCAAATGCACTAACAACATCACAGATTATGAGGCTCTCATCCTAGGATTGCGTCTATTGAAAGAACTAGGAGCCAAGAAGACAATTGTTCAGGGAGACTCAAAATTAGTCATCAAACAACTAAATGGAGAGTATTCCATTAAACAAACTAGACTAAGGGTATACCGAAATAATGCCATAGATTTCCTGAACACATTTACAAAATATGAGCTCGTGTTTGTCCCAAAGAGTCAAAACATAATTGCAAATGGGCTGGCCTGCACTGCTAGTTCATGTCAAGAATCACCTGGTGATAAACAGATCATCATTCAGACAAAATATAGACCTGTAGTGCCAGATAATGAAAAATATTGGCAAGTCTTTGAGGGCGACAAGCAGATAGAGGATTTCCTGCTTGGTAGGAACGAATTTGAGTTATCTGATTCACATTCTAAATTCGATGAAAATTGCCTCAACAAAGAGTCCCCTGAGGGAGAAAAACTATCCGATTCCGTAAAAATCAACATGTTAACTAAAAAATTGGAAGTCATACTGAAGAGTATGAGGACACAGAAAATGAAGACATATAGGTATTACCGTCAAAGGACAAGAACATACCTAGGGGGTTAGCACCTTTAGAAGACCTGTTTGATTTTAACGATGTAGCAAAGAAATGTGACTGCAGAATACAGAGAGTCTGATGTCAAGGAACGCAACATAGGCACCGAGGATAAGCCTAAAATGATTAAATTAGCTAGGTCGTTGCCAGAAGACATGAAAAATAAATACATCGACTTATTTAAAGAATTTGTAGATGTGTTTTCCTGGAGCTATGAAGACTTAAAGGCCTACGATATAGAAATCATCTAGCACAAGATCCCATTGAAAGAAAACCAAAAACCCTTTAGGAAAAAACTGCATCAAATTAATCCAATACAACTACCTCTAGTAGAAAAGGAAATCAAGAAAATGTATGAGGCAGGAATCATAGTGCCTGTGAGGTTTTCAAATTGGGTTTCTAACCTTGTAGCTGTGAGGAAAAAGATAGGAGAAATAAGATTGTGCATTGATTTCAGAAACCTTAACAGAGCCTCCCTAAAGGACAATTACCCTTTACCCAAAATGGAACACATCCTACAAAGGGTAGTTGGTTCAAAGAGGATTTCTCTGTTAGATGGTTTTTCAGGGTACAACCAAGTTTTAGTACTCCTAGAAGACCAAATCAAAACAACTTTCACCACTCCTTGGGGCACTTTCATGTATGTGAAAATGCCTTTTGGATTAATTAATGCTGGGGCCACTTTCCAAAGGGCCATGGACATTGCATTTTCAGAGGAGATAGGGCACTTCATTGTAATTTACCTTGATGACATAACAATTTATTCCAAATCTGATGAAGAACACCTTAAACATCTAAGAAAGGTCCTTGAAAAGTGCAGAAGGTTTGGATTATCTTTAAATCCCAAAAAGATAGTGTTTGGCCTACAAGAAGGTAAACTCCTTGGCCATATCATATCAGAAGAAGGGATTAAAATAGATCCAAAAAGAGTTGAGGGAATACTACAGATTAGCCAACCAAGGAACATAAAAGAATTACAGTCCTTTATTGGAAAGATTAACTTCTTGAGGAGGTTTATTCCCAACTTAGCAGAGCTCCTTAGAAACATGAATAATATGCTCAAGAAAGACGTAGGAGTGAAATGGACTGTAGAAGCCAAAAGATCCTTTGAATTGGTGAAACATGCACTCACCCGGGCACCTGTCCTAATCAGCCCTGACTTTTCGAAGGATTTCCTTATTTTTCCATTTCCTCAGAGCATACTGTGACTACAGTCCTGTTGCAGAAAAACCCAGAGGGATAGGAAGAACCTATTTCTTTTTTTAGCAAGGATTTAAGGGATGCACCCTTGAAATATAACATAATGGAAAAATAGGCCTATGCTTTGGTAAAGGCCTTAAAGGACTTCAGGGTGTATATTCTGCATTCCCACATCATTGCCTATGTGCCTAATATAGTGGTAAAAGACATCTTGTCACAAGACCCAGATGGAAAACGGGGCAAATGGATTGTTGCAATATTAGAGTATGATTTAGAAATAAAACCCACAAAACTCATTAAAGGTCAGGGCTTAGCTCAATTAATGGCTGAATCGAATCTACAAGCCCTTGACACTAACATGGTAGATGCCCTAGATGAACAGGAAGAGTTACTTGCCCCCACTGTGGAAGAGCAGTTTCAAAACTCACCTTGGTACATTGATATCTTATATGTGCTTACAAATCTTAATTCTCCTCCTGATTTATCAAAAACAAAGGAAATGATTTAAAGTTGAAAGCTAGGAACTATTGCATTTTAAATGAAGGTTTATATTGGAAAAATACTAATGGTTTATTTCTTAAATGTTTGCCTGAAGCTGATGCAGAGAGGATCAAGCATGAATTCCATGAAGGAGAGTGTGGAGGTCATCTCAACTGGAAAACCACAGCCAATAAAATCCTTAGAGCTGGCTATTACTGGCCCACCCTCTTTCAAGATGTCCATAAAATGATAGTTTCCTGTCACAAATGCCAAATTTTTGAGGGAAAAAGAAAACTCCTCCCTTTACCATTACAACCTATCATTGTTGAAGCTCCTTTTCAACAATGGGGCCTCGATTTCATAGGAGAAATCCACCCTGCTTCATCTGCCCAACATAAATGGATTCTCATAGCCACTGACTACTTCACCAAATTGATAGAGGCCATCCCTTCTGGGAATGCCATAGAGTCTGTCATTATAAAATTTCTTCAAGATCATATCCTGTCTAGATTTGGTTGCCCTAGGAACATTATTACTGATTATGCTGCTGCTTCTGGTTCCAAAAAGATGATTGATTTTTGTCACAGGTATCAGATTACACTTGGTCATTCTACTTCTTATTACCCTCAAGGTAATGGGTTAGCAGAATCTTCAAATAAAATTTTGGTGACCATCATCAAGAAGCTGCTGGAGGAAAATAAAAAATCATGGCATGAAAAGTTGGGGCATGCTTTGTGGGCAGACAAGTTGACCACAAACAAGTCCATTGGAATTTCCCCTTACCAGCTTGTTTATGGAGCAGATGTAGTGTTTCCTACCAACCTAGGTGTACCAGCAATGAAATTAATCCAAGAAATACAGTCAGAAGAGGAAAACATGATAAGGAGGATCAATCAGACAATACATCTCCAGCAGACAAGGGAAGAGGTTTACAATAGAGCTCAGAAGGTGCAAGAGAACATAAAGAAGTTGTCTGAAAAGAGAAACAAAGCTTGTGACTTCAATATTGGAGACAAGGTACTCAAATGGGACTCCAGAAGAGAGGATAAGGGTAAACATGGAAAATTTGACAGTTTGTGGCAAGGTCCTTACGTTATTCGGTCCACCATTGGTCCAAATGCCTTTTTTCTGCAAGAGTTAGATGGCACAGATCTGTTTAGGGGTCCTGTCAATTGCAGGATGCTCAAGCATTACTACTGCTGAGTTCAAGTTTAAGGCTTTCATTTCCATTGTAAATACCATTTTTTGTTCAGTTTCATAAAAAGAAAAATACAAAAACAATAAAAGAAAGAAAAGAGGGCAGGTTGTGAAAACAAGAAAGGTATAGCCCCATACCAAAAAAGAGAAACAATTCTGAAAGTGTGCAAGCCTAAATGCCACTCCTAAAAGAACACACTTCTAGTTAGTAAAACAACTTAATCTTGACTAATTAGCTTTAAATTTTCTGCTGATAGGATAGTGAATTCAATTTTCCAAACTGTTTAATCTTGGCTTATCAGTAGATAGATTAGGTTAGAAATGAAAGGTTCAAACATGCTCAAATTCTGAACCTAAGTTTCCATGAGAAATGACTCAAATCTGTTTATTTCTTGAGTCAAGAAATAAGGTGAATAACTGGTTCTAATCAACTCAAAATCTGAACTAGTTGACAAAGGAAAGACAACTCAGATAAAAGGAAAAAACAGAGCTGTAAAAAGATGAAGGAATTACTTGAACTGTTAGATATGAAGCCTTCCATTTTTGTTTTAAATTTTCTACAAAATAAATGTCTATGTGCAGCTTGTTCTTATGCCATAGACCAGCATCAAGTTAGACTGTTTAATCTTGACATGATTGTTTTTAAACTTCTATTGTAGAATTTAGAGAATAAAATCTGTTGGACAGTTTAATCCCAACAGATGGTAGATTAGGTAGAGAATTATAAGGGCTCAACTTCTTAATCTGAGTCCATGGATAAATAAGAGGTAGAAATAGATTAGATTTCCTGTTTTCAAAAGAATAAATGTTGTAACATAGTTTGCCAATCCAAGTGCACTCTAAATGAAGAAAAAATGTTAGATTAGTAGGATTGGGTAGGTAGAAAGTTTGTTGATAAAGATCCATTGTTTATTCAAAAGCTGCTAACATATTTTCAGAGAAAAAGAAAATAATCCAAGAAAATATTGCAGCCCAATGGATAAAGCATTGACCAGCCTCCCAGAGGATGCAAGTATGAAATTCTTGATGCCTTCAGGAAGGCACCATCCCAAAGTAGAGCCACTGTTGGCCACCTATAAAGTTTGTTCTATCAAAAGGTGGCCAAAACATTGTTGGAGCCTTCAAGAAACAGTTTTTATGCACAATGTTCTCTCTTGAAGCCTCTTAAAGACATCATATCCTCTGTTTCAAACTGTTCATTACTATTCCCATTTCAAACCTCAGAAAATTCTGCTGATTTCAAAGAGAAAGACTGCTGCAAAAAATCCATCATTTTCCCTCCTGTTGGGGTTCCTATGTTTTGGACAGATTGGAAAAACCAAAAGATAAGACAATATCAAACTGCTTTGGGCTTCAAGGATCTAGCCCTCCTGAATCCAGAGAGGGATCTCTCTATGAATGAGTTAAAAGATGTAATCTTTAAAACCTGAAATGTGATATTAGGATAGTTATGAAGAGCATGGGTTTTGTTAGTTTGTTTTTGGTTGGACAAAGACATGATGAAGGTGAGGGAAGTTCAAAATAAAGGTTGAAGATGTCTGCAAGTGAAGGAATGATTCGGCTGACAGAAAAGGCAAATATAGTTTTAACCCATTGGGCTATGGAGTCATAGGAGGATTTTAATTGGACAGAGAGGTTCAAGAAGGATCTATGGGGCAAGTCACTTATGCCAAAGGATCTCATAAAGTGATTTATGGAATGAAACATATAGGAAATGGAGAAACAAAAAAATGAAGAACAGTGAACAACCTAAGATCAAATAAGTTCTTTCAAACTATTTTTCTTCGGCATGTACTTAGGGAAAACATAAAAGTATTCTGAGATCAGGTAAGTGATTTTAAACCAACCTGCATTGAAGTACTTTTAGTTGGAAAACATTTTTAAAACAGTTGGAATAGCTTAAGATCAGGTGAGTGCTTTCAAACTAGCCTTCTTTCAGCATATTCTATAAGAAAAACACAGATAACAGTCACAAAGAGAAATTTAGATTAGGAAAGTGCTTTGAAACCAAGCTACTTGAATATACTCTTCAAAGAGAACATTCGAATGAAGAAAACATAGAAATAAAGCTTTCAGTAAGAGTAGGGTACTGTTGAGAGTAAATCTTAGCTCTAAGTTTTTTTTCTCTTTATCAAATAAAGTGGACAGAGTGAAAAACATTTAAAGAAAATAACAATTGACAGTGAGGAACACATCACCATTGACACAAATCAGGATCCCATAAATCAACAGCTTGTATTTGATGTTCAAACCAATTACAATCAGCAAGCCTGGTGGGTCTCTACAACTTCGAACTTCTCATATCAGCTTATGTATCTTCAAGTCGCAAACAGGGCATTAATAGCTTTAGAAACAATTACATGCATTCATATGTCCAGAGACCAACATTTTCTCATCTTCTACAGAAGTATTTATAGAAGAAAGAGGAGGTGGGATCTGGTAAAAGATCTCCTAGGTAAATTAATACAAATTGATGACTTCTCAGCCTTTGAAGGCCTCGATGAAGAAATTTACAGGTGTTTATCTGCATTAATTGATTTACACTTAGGATTAATCTTGGTGGGAGCTTTTGTTGACTTTTGAGGCTCTGTGTCATGTTGAAGTAACTCTGTTTCTGCTCCCCAAGGCCTAATGATCGAAAATATTTGTTTCTGGGCTATTCTTAATCTTTAAAATAGTTTTGCCAAAAATTAGAGATAAGATCTTTGATTTGTATTAATTGTTCAGCTGTCTTCGGGAAAACACCTCTTGTTTTAGATAATGGCTAAGCCTTCTTTGATTACTGTGAGGCTGCAGGTGCCTTTAGGAGCTAGAGAGGGTTCGATTAGCCTCTGCTTAGGGCGGTGGAAGCTTTCTCGAATCGACAGTTGTCTTCGTCTCTTCCTAAAACACCTTTAAGTTACTTGAGATCTGTGTTTTAGGTCTGATCAGGCTTATCTTGTACCTTCCAGTCTTTATGACGTCTTTATCTGTGGATTTAGGCTTTGATTTGCTGAATGTGTGCCTTAATCCGTCAAACTGCGCTAGGAAATCTTCAAACACTGATACTCTTTGTTTCTTTTATGCATTGTTGTGTCTTGTTGATGTGCAGGCCGCACAGGGCTCATATGGCATCAAAGCCTCATGAAACATTCACGAGTCATGGAGTTTGAGCCTAGAAAATGGTTTCTTTTGATGCATTAAAGGCGCGGGAATCATCATTCCCAGCCTTCAGCTTTTTCTTTCAATATAATGGAGAACCATTATCACCTGCAAAACACGAAACCAATTAAGAAATCCTGCTTTTTAGGTTAAACGGCTTTAGAGGCGTGGGAAGAGAGTAGGGCCATTGGATGGCATCATCCAACGGTTGGGATTCATTTAGAATAGGTCAAACGAGAATGGAGGAAGAGAAAAAATCAGATCAGTCGATCGCGTGGAGATCGACGGTGGGGATTAGTAAAAAATCGTGCGGAGATCAATGGTGGGGACACGTGGACGGTCTAGATCCAATCAGAGGATCACAATCGGCAGGAGAAAGAGGGAGGGTGTAACGAAAATCGCTGATGCGATTGCGCGATCGGGGAGGGTGATGCGATTGTGCGATCGGGGAGGGCGATGCGATTAGATGACAGAGCGATTAAGCACTGGCCGTTGATCTAAGGATCATATCAACGGTGGGCAGAAAATCGGAGGGATGACCGATTGGGGGAGACAAACTAATGCATCAAACGAAAATTGCGATGTGATGTAGCGCAGGTTGTTCGATCGGCTCTAGATCGACGACAGATATCGCTTTAACTGTGCTCTGGCAGAAACCTTTTGAAACATATGAAAACCCGAAATTTTCAATAAAAAAACAAAGTTTTTCCATCAGGTAGATTAATACATATATACAGAATGGTCATGGTGTCTGATTGCGGGGCCTTTGATTATATGGAATAAAATATGCCCAGGGCGTTAAATAACAAAGGGCCAATCGCAATCAGAGCTTTCGGGCTTGGGATTTTCAATCTAACCATTTAAAACTTGCAATGCGATTAGCGCTTCCAGACTCTTAACACTTGGTTTTGGGTGAAAGTTATAGGGAATGAAAAGCGGAGGGGGCAGAGTTTTAATAAAGGGACTCAATCGCATCGGAACTTTGATGCGGTCTTTCAATCTGCCCATTGTGAATTTTTTCGATGTGATTGCGCTTCGGGTCTAGCATCTGGTTCTAGGGTGCGGGCATATGGAGGGGAAGTGGTTCAGGTTTAGCCCAAGGGGGCTTAAATATGCAAGACAAAAAAGGCATTTTTTATGGATTTTCCACGGATTTTAAAAGGATTTGAGGTTTCGGTAGAGTTTAGAAAAGAGTTTTAAACTCTGCAAAGGAGATTTTATAAAGGGGAGAATGAGGAAAATGGAAAATAGAGGAAAATGATGGGAAAAAGAGATTAAAAATGAAGGTTATTTTATGAGTGAATGAAGGGGAGAAAAGGGGATTTTACAGTAGTCTTTCTCATGGAATTTTTAGCAGAATTTCTAAGTTCTGAAGGGAAACAACGGTGAAGATTTTCAGACAAGGGCATGAGATCTTCCAGAGGCTTCAAGAAATAACATTTTGGCAATGACACTATTTCTTGAAGGCTAAAAAATGTTTTGGCCACCTTTTGATAGAACACATTTTATAGGTGGCCAACAGTGGCTCCACTTGGGGATGTTGCCTTCTTAAAGGCATCAAGAACTTCAGACCTGCATTTCTCTGGGAGGCTGATCAGTACCTCATCCATTGGGTTGCCTCCTTTGCTGGGACAATCTTCTTTTTTCTGAAAACATATTAGCAGCCAGGAAAAAAAATGGATCTTCATCAACCAGCTTTCTACCTACCCAATCCTACTGATCTAACATTTTTTCTTCATTAGAGTGCACTTGGATTGGCAAACTATTTTACAACATTTTTTTTTCTTTTGAAAACAGGAAATCTAATCTATTTCTACTCCTTATTTCTCCATGGACTCAAATTAAATAGTTGAGTCTGTATAATTCTCTACCTAATCTACCATCAGTTGGGATTAAACTGTCCAATCATATTTTATTCTCTAAATTCTAGAACAAAAATTTAAAAATAGTCAAGTCAAGATTAAACTATTTGACTTGCTGTGATCTATGGCATACAAAGACAAGTTGCACATAGATATTTATTTTGCAGAAAATTTAAATAAAAAAATGGAAGGCTTAAGATCTGAAATTTGAAGCATTTCCTTCACCTTTTTACAGCTATGTTTTTTCCTCTTATTTGAGCTGTCTTTCCTTTTTCAACTGGTTCAAATTTTGAGTTGATTAGAACCAGTTATTCCTTTTTCTGTGACTCAGAAATTAAAACAGATTTGAGTCATCTCTTTTTGGAAACTTAGGTCAATATTTTGAGCATGTTTGAACCTTTAATTTCTATCTTAATCTACCTACTGATAAGCCAAGATTAAACAGTTTGGAAAATTGAATTCACTATCCTATCAGCAGTGAATTTAAAACTAATTAGTCAAGATTAGGCTGTTTAACTAACTAGGAGTGTGTTTTTTAGGAGTGGCATTTGAGCTTGCACACTTTCAGAATTTATTTCTCTTTTTTGGTATGGATTTGTACCTTTATTGTTTTTTACAATCTGCCCTCTTTTCTTTTTCTATTGTTTTTTATATTTTTCTTCTTGTGAAACTGAACAAAGAAATGGTATTTACAATGGAAATGAAAGCTTTAAAATTGAACTCAGTAGTAGTAATGCTTAAGCACCTTGCCATTGACAGGACCCGCAAACATATCTGTGCCATCTAACTCTTGTAGAAAAAAGGCATTTGGACCAATGGTGGACTGAATCATGTAAAGACCTTGCCACAAACTGTCAAATTTTCCATTTTTACCCTTATCCTCTCTTTTGGAGTCCCATTTGAGTACCATGTCTCCAATGTTGAATTCACAAGCCTTTGTTCTCTTGTCAAACAACTTCTTTATGTTCTCTTGCACCTTCTGAGCTCTGTTGTAAACCTCTTCCCTTGTCTGCTGGAGATGTATTGTCTGATTAATCCTCCTTATCATGCTGTCCTCTTCTGACTATATTTATTGGACTAATTTTATCACTGGTACACCTAGGCTGGTAGGAAACACTGCATCTGCTCCATAAACAAGCTGGTAAGGGGACATTCCAATGGATTTCTTCGCGGTCAATCTGTCTACCCACAAAGCATGCACCAACTTGTTATGCCATGATTTTTTATTTTCCTCAAGCAGCTTCCTGATGATGGTCACCAAACTTTTATTTGATGATTCTGCTAACCCATTACCTTGAGTGTAATAAGTAGTAGAATGACTGAGTGTAATCTGATACCCATGACAAAAATCAATCATCTTTTTGGAACCAAAAGTAGCAGCATTATCAGTAATAATCTTCCTAGGGCAGCCGAATCTAGACAGGATATGGTCTTCAAGAAATTTTATAATGACAGAATCTGTGGCATTCCTAGAAGGGATGGCCTCTATCCACTTTGTGAAGTAGTCAGCGGCTATGAGAATCCATTTGTGTTGGGCAGATGAAGCAGGATGGATTTCTCCTATGAAATCTAGGCCCCACTGTTGAAAGGAGCTTCAACAGTGATAGGTTGTAATGGTAAAGGAAGGAGTTTTCTTTTGCCCTCAAAAAATTGGCACTTGTGACAGGCTACTATCATTTTATGGACATCTTGAAAGAGGGTGGGCCAGTAAGAGCCAACTCTAAGGATTTTATTGGCTGTGGTTTTCCAGTAGAGATGACCTCCACACTCTCCTTCATGGAATTCATGCTTGATCCTCTCTGCATCAACTTTAGGCAAACATTTAAGTAATAAACCATTAGCATTTTTCCAATATAAAATTCATTTAAAATGCAATAGTTCCTAGCTTTCAACTTTAAAAACCTTTCCTTTTTTTTTGATAAGTCAGGAGGAGCATTAAGATTTGTAAGCACATACAAGATGTCAACGTACCAAGGTGAGTTTTGGAACTGTTTTTCCACAGTGGGAGCAGGTAATTCTTCGTGTTCATCCAAGGCATCTACCATGTTAATGTCAAGGGCTTGTAGATTAGATTCAGCCATTAATTGAGCCAAGCCCTGACCTTTAATAAGTTTGGTGGGTTTGATTTCCAAATCATACTCTAATATTACAGCAATCCATTTTCCCCTCTTTCCATCTGGGTCTTGTGAGAATATGTCTTTTACCACTATGTTTGGCACATAAGAAATGATGTGGGAATGTATAATATAGACCCTAAAGTCCTTTAAGGCTTTTACCAAAGCATAGGCCTGTTTTTCCATTATGTTATATTTCAAGGGTGCATCCCTTAAAGCCTTGCTGAAAAAAGCAATAGGCTGTTCCTGTCCCTCTGGGTTTTTCTACAACAGGACTGCAGCCACATTATGTTCTGAGGCAAAGGAGAAAATAAGGAAATCTTTTGAAAAGTCCAGGCTGATTAGAACTGGTGCCAGGGTGAGTGCATGTTTTACCAATTCGAAGGATCTTTTGGCTTCTACAGTCCACTCCACTCCTACTTCTTTTTTAGCATATTAGTCATGTTTCTAAGGAGCTCTTCTAATTTGGGAATAAACCTCCGTAAGAAGTTAATATTTCCAATAAGGGACTGTACTTCTTTTATGTTCCTTGGGTGGCTAATTCGTAGTATTCCCTCAACTCTTTTTGGATCTATTTTAATCCCCTTTTCTGATATAATATGGCCAAGGAGTTTACCCTCTTGCAGGCCGAACACTGTTTTTTTGGGATTTAAAGATAGCCCAAATATTCTGCATTTTTCAAAGACCTTTCTTAGATGTTTAAGGTGTTCTTCATCAGATTTGGAATAGAATATTATGTCATCAAGGTAAATTACAATGAAGTGCCCTATCTCCTCTGAAAATTCAATGTCCATGGCCCTTTGAAAAGTGGCCCCAACATTCATTAATCCAAAAGGAATTTTCACATACATGAAAGTGCCCCAAGGAGTGGTGAAAGTTGTCTTGAGTTGGTCTTATGGGAGTACTAAAACTTGGTTATACCCTGAAAAACCATCTAACAGAGAAATCCTCTTTGAACCAACTACCCTTTGTAGGATGCATTCCATTTTGGGTAAAGGATAATTGTCTTTTAGGGAGCCTCTATTAAGGTTTCTGAAATCAATGCACAGTCTGATTTCTCCTGTCTTTTTACTCACAGCTACAAGGTTAGAAACCCAATCTGAAAACCTTACAGGCACAATGATTCCTGCCTCATAGATTTTCTTGATTTCCTTTTCCACTAGAGGCAGTTGCATTGGATTAATTCGACGCAGTTTTTGCCTAAAAGGTTTTTGGTTTTCTTTCAATGGGATCTTGTGCTGGATGATTTCTATGTCGTAGGCTTTTAAAACTTCATAGCTCCAGGAAAACACATCAACAAACTCTTTAAACAAGTCAATGTATTTCTTTTTCATGTTTACTGGCAAGGACCTAGCTATTTTAATCATTTTAGGCTTATCCTCGGTGCCTACATTGTATCCTTGACATCAGACTCTGTGTATTCTACAGTGGGTTTCTTTGCCACGTCGTTAAAATAAAAAAGGTCTTCTAATGGTGCTAGCCCCCTAGGTATGTTCTCGTCCTTTGACGACGGTACCTCCATGTCTTTGTTTTCTGTGTCTTCGTACTCTTCAGTATGAGTTCCAAGTTTTTTAGTTAACATGTTGATTTTTACAGGACTAGATGATTTTTCTTCTTCAAGGGGCTCTTTGTTTAGGCAATTTTCATCGGATTTAGAATCTGAATCACATGATTCAAACTCATTTTTGCCAAG
The DNA here is from genome assembly GCA_034641835.2 of Pinus albicaulis. Classification (NCBI taxonomy): domain Eukaryota; kingdom Viridiplantae; phylum Streptophyta; class Pinopsida; order Pinales; family Pinaceae; genus Pinus; species Pinus albicaulis. The sequence goes on from CM076578.1 coordinate 175,369,257, forward strand.
CAGGAAATCCTCTATCTGTTTTTCGCCCTCAAATACTTGCCAATATTTCTCATTATCTAGCACTGCAGGTCTATATTTTGTATGAATGATGATTTGTTTATCACTAGGTGATTCCTGGCAAGAACTAGCGGCACAGGCCAATCCGTTTGAAATTAAGTTTTGACTCCTTGGGACAAACACGAGTTCATATTTTGCAAATGTTTTCAGGAAATTTATGGCATTATTTCAGTATACCCTTAGTCTAGGATGCTTGACGGCATATTCTCCATTTAGCTATTTGATGACTAATTATGAGTCTCCCTAAACAATTATCTTATTGGCTCCTATTTATTTCAATAGAAGCAATCCTAGGATGAGAGCCTCATACTCTGCGATGTTGTTAGTGAATTTGAAATCTAGCTTGAAAGCATGGCTCTCGGAGTAATTTTTTTCAGTGTCGACCAACCATACCCCAGCTCCTGCACTCTTTTTAGTGCAAGACCGGTCAAATTTCATGCACCATAAGGGATTGTTTGTAGGGTTAACATCATTTTCATCCCTATTGCCTCATTCATGATTATTTCTGTTCTGAGATCTGCAACATGTCGTGATGGGTCTCGTTCCTCAGGATTTTCATAGAGTTCAACGTGACGGGTAGTCTGTTGTTTGCCATCTTGGCTTTGTTCAGTCTGGTTTGTTGTTTCAACACACTGTTCAAAAGTTTCTCTCTCATTTTCTTCCATACCTAGAACTGCCATTATTTCTAGATTTCGGGCCTCCAGATGGTTATTTGAGTCACTATCTTCTAGCTCTGATTTATTTGAGGATTCATCATTATAAAGGATAAACAAATCCAGGTCTGTATAGACAGAGTAAATGGGGGAATTTTCAGGCTTTTCTGGGCTACTGACCATGAATTTCATGTGCACCTCTCTGTATAGTCTTCTAAGTAGGCTAAAGACAGGGAGAGTAGCATATGTCCCATCCATCTGCATTGTACCTTGCAGCTTGGAACCCCATGATCTTGAAAACAACATGCCATACTTAGGAGGCACATCAGCCACCACAACATCCATAACCATGCACTTGGCTGGGATTTGAGTCAAATTCACACAAAGGTCTTTAATTAGGCCAAGGCATTTCACTCTGCTAGAGTCAAAAGAATATAAGTCCTTATAAGGTCTGGTTATTTCTAAACCTTGCCTTTCCATTATCACTTTTGGCATAAGGTTGTGTGAGGCTCTAGAGTCATGCATAGCATTATGCAAGATTTTTTCGTGGATATTGAGGCTAACATAGAAAGGAGGTACTACCCCTTCTTGAAATTTCCCTTCAATTTTTGTGCCAAACAAGAGAGCTGGTTGCTCATCATTCAAATTGACGGTGTCACTGTTTTCTCCTAAGTTTAAAGCTTTCAAAATTTGACTCTTATATACATCCTGAGTGGCTAACTCAATGAGAGGGACATAAATTTTAATTTTGGCAATCTCACTTTCCAAATTGAAAGCAGACTGACTCTTTGAAAGATTCAATTCTGTCATGTTGGGCACCATTTTATTAGTAATCTCAGCTTGCTGATTTTTAGTATGCACAATGTTTGAAATTGTTTTATCAGGAGCATTAGCTACAATGCTAGTGTTGCTAGGTTATCGGGTTGATTTGTCACTGGTTTGAATGTCCTTATATTTGTTTTTCCCAGAATTCTCAGCTACTGATTTATTGTTTTCAGTAGTCACTTTAGGAGTCTTTCCAGGCTTTTTCTTAATGGTGATTTCAGAGGGCTTTGGTTTGGGATCATCTGTGTTCTTTTTGCTCTTGAGGTCATATTTTTCTTGGACCTGCATGATGGCACTTTCGAATCCTAACCTATAGTCCTCAGTTTCCAACCCTTCCTTGTTCCAGTGTGAGTACTAGGCCTGGTTTTCTTCTGTGGGAAAGGTATGGTCTAGGTCATCCACATCCATCATATTCATGTTAGTTTCCTCTGACTCCCTTATTATTCATTCATCCTCATCAAGGAAGTTCTCTTGAAATGGAGGGATGAACTTCTGATCAGAGTCTCTTTGTCTATTTGGGGGATTATTTCTCGTAAAGTTCTGGTTTTGATTTTGGTTCCTGTTTTGATTTCTGATTTGGATAGTCAAAGTTTCTACCATTTTTCCTAGTCTCTCCATAGTTTTGGTTAGACTATCATATTTGGGATCAGATGCAGAAGCAATTTTGTCATCCCTATAGGTTACCTTTTTCTCAGCCCTCATCCTTGCTCTTTTCTCAATCAAGTTTGCCTCAACACTCACTACTCCTTTCTGCATGTCTTCCAATGTATTATAATCTCTCTCGCTAAGATAGTAAGCCATATCAGCATCAAAGCCTTCAGGGTATTTTACTAGGGCCATTCCTTGGGGAGGTTTCATGTGTGGTGGAAGAGCATTATAGATACTATTAAGTCTTTTAGAGTAGTCCTGGACACTCTCTCCTGGATTTCTTTCAAGATTCTTATATTCGGCTAGGATTTGGAGAGGGTTGCTTCTAACTTCCCATTTGTTTATGAAAGTTTGATGTAAGGTGGGAATATCATTAATGCTATTCGAAGGCAAGGCTTTAAACCACTTCTTCACTTCTCCTCCTAAAATCTGAGCGAAGATTCTCATCTTAATTGTTTCATCCTCTATTTCCATGTAGTCAAAGGCATCTCCCATCCTATCTACATGGTGTTGAGTGGTGGTGGATTCTTTACTAGTGAAATGAGGAATCTTAGACTAATATTCATTGGGTAAAGGAGCTAAAGGTTGGGGCAGCACCAAGGGAGCATACCATGCTGCCATGATTGGAGGTGGGGGTGGATTCACAAAATATGGATTAACAAAAGGGACAGTGGGTTTGAGTGGAGTGGTTTGGATTGTGGATGTTGGACAAACAGATGTAGATGGACCAGGGATAGATTGTTGAGCTGATCTTGGATGAGAAACACCTAAATTGAGAAAGAAATTCAAATCAGGTGGTGTGGTTTCTCTACTACCAATATGTTCCCTTTGTTCCGGGGATGAAAGTGAAGACTCTAAATCTAGCTGATCTAAATCGTCGAGAGACCGTGTTCTAAATGGATTTCTTAAATCTACTTGTGATTACTGTAGAGCTGCAAGGTTTTCAGGAACTGAGTTAGCTCTCAAGGGTGATTTGAAAATAGTTGAGAATTTAGGAGGCTTCCTAAGTAATCTTTCAGGGTTATCAACTGTCTCAGGTGGGTTTGGGTCAGGGTGAGCTCTAGTATGAATCTTTCTAGGAGCCACTATGTTGTGTCTTTCAGACCCGACTAAACAAGAAAGGTGTTAACCAGATATGAAAATCTTTGAGAGGTTTAACTAATCTCTTGTTAAGAAAACTTTAATCCTAAAGCCTATTACTGTGTTTGAATGATTTTATAATGGTTACAAGTCCTCCCAGTGGAGTCTTAAGGTTTGTAGGATTGTGAAGTCACCAAGTGGAATTTTTTAGCTCTTTTGGAGGTAAAAGGTTTATGGTCCACTACCATGTTTATTGACTACCAATTTGAGATATTTTTGGGTTTTCTGAGTTTATGTGGTTGTATGGAAAACTAAAGAGTTTATAAAAGTTGGCCAAGCAAAAAAATTCCCCAGTGGAGTCGGCATTATGTTGGCGATGACAATGGGACACAAGACCAAGTATTTTAGCAATTTAGGATGTTCAGATTCTCCCCAGTGGTGTCGCCATTATGTTGGCGATGACAATGGGACACAAGACCAAGTATTTTAGCAATTTAGGACGTTCATATTCTTCCCAGTGGAGTCACCATTATGTTGGGGTTCCTATGTTTTGGCTAGATTGGCAAAACCAAAAGATAAGACAACATCAAACCGCTTTGGGATTCAAGGATCTAGCCCTCCTAAATCTAGAGAGGGATCTCTCTATGAATGAGTTAAAAGATGTAATCTTTAAAACCTGAAATGTGATATTAGGCTAGTTATGAAGAGCATCGGTTTTTTTTGTTTTTTTGTTGTTGGAAAAAGACATGGTGAAGGTGAGGGCAGTTCAAAATAAAGGGTGAAGATGTCTACAAGTGAAGGAATGATTCGGCTGACAGAAAAGGAAAAGATAGTTTTAACCCATTGGGCTATGGAGTCATAGGAGGATTTTAATTGGAAAGAAAGGTTCAAGAAGGATCTATGGGGAAAGTCACTTATGTCAAAGGATCTCTTAAAGTGATTTATGGAATGAAACAGATAGGAAATGGGGAAACAAACAAATGAAGAACAGTGAACAACCTAAGATCAAATAAGTGCTTTCAAACTATTTTTCTTCGGCATGTACTTAGGGAAAACATAAAAGTATTCTGAGATCAGGAAAGTGATTTTAAACTAGCCTGCATTGAAGTAATTTTAGTTGGAAAACATTTTTTAAAACAGTTGGAATAGCTTAAGATCAGGTGAGTGCTTTCAAACTAGCCTGTTTTCAGCATATTCTATAAGAAACACATAGATAACAGTCACAAAGAGAAATTTAGATCAGGCAAGTGCTTTGAAACCAACCTGCTATAATATACTCTTCAAAGAGAACGTTCAAATGAAGAAAACATAGAAATAAAGCTTTCAGTAAGAGTAGGGTACTGTTGAGAGTAAATCCTAACTCTATGTTTGCTTCTCTTTATCAAAGAAAGTGGACAGAGTGAAAAACATTTAAAGAAAATAACAATTGACAGTGAGGAACACATCACCATTGACACAAATCAGGATCCCATAAATCAGCAGCTTGTATTTTATGTTCAAACTAGTTACAATCAGCAAACCCAGTGGGTCTCTACAACTTCGAAATTCTCATATCAGCTTATGTATCTTCAAGTCGCAAACAGGGCATCAATAGCTTCAAAAAAAATTACATGCATTCAGATGTCTAGAGACCAACATTTTCTCATCTTCTATAGAAGTATTTATAGAAGAAAGAGGAGGTGGGATCTGGTAAAAGATCTCCTCGGTCAATTAATACAAATTGATGACTTCTCAGCCTTTGAGGGCCTTGATGAAGAAATTTACAGGTGTTTATCTACATTAATTGATTTACACTTAGAATTAAGCTTGGTGGGATCTTTTGTTGACTTTTGAGGCTCTGTGTCATGTTGAAGTAACTCTGTTTCTACTCCCCGAGGCCTAATGATCGAAAATATTTATTTCTGGGCAGTTCTTAATCTTTAAAATAGTTTTTCCGACAATTAGAGATAAGCTCTTTGATTTGTATTAATTGTTCAGCTGTCTTGGGGCAAACACCTCTTGTATCGGATAATGACTAAGCCTTCTTTGATTACTATGAGGCTGCAGCTGCCTTTAGGAGCTGGAGAGGGTTCGATTAGCCTCTGCTTAGGGTGGTGGAAGCTTTCTCGGATCGACAGTTGTTTTCGTCTCTTCCTAAAGCACCTTTAAGTTACTTGAGATCTGTGTTTTAGGTCTGATCAGGCTTATCCTATGCCTTCCGGTCTTTATGACGTCTTTATCCATGGATTTAGGCTTTGATTTGATGAATGTGTGCCTTAATCCGTCAAACTGTGCTAGGAAATCTTCAAACATTGATACTCTCTGTTTCTTTTATGCATTGTTGTGTCTTGTTGATGTGCAGGCTGCGTAGGGCTCATATGGCATTAATGCCTCACGAAAAATTGAAAAGTTGTGGATTTTGAGCCCAGAAAATGGTTTCCTTTGATGCATCAAAGGCATGGGAATCGTCATTCCTAGCCTTTGGCTTTTTCTTTCAATATAATAGAGAACCATTATCACCTGCAAAACACGAAACCAATTAAGAAATCCTGCGTTTTGGGTTAAACTGCTTCAGAGGCGTGGGAAGAGACCAGCGCCATTGGATGGCATCATCCAACAGTTGGGATTCATTTAGAAGAGGTCAAACGAGAATGGAGGAAGAGAATAAATCAGATTCGTCGATCGCGCAGAGATCAACGGTGGGGATTAGTCAAAAAAACATAAGGCGGAAAGGTGAAAGGCGATGGAATAATGTGGGAAAGATCTGGGACCGTCCGATCTAGGCACGTGGATGGTCCATATCCAATCAAAGGATCATAATTGGTGAGGTAAAGAGGGAGGGTGTAATGAAAATCACCGATGCGATTACGCGATCGGGGAGGGCGATGCGATTGTGTGATCGGGGAGGGCGATGCGATTAGATGACGAAGCGATTAAGCGCTGGCCATTGATCTAAGGATCAGATCAACAGTGGGGAGTGAATCGGAGGGATGAACGACCGGGGGAGACAAACTAATGCATCAAACAAAAATTGCGATGTGATGTAGTGCGGGTCGTTCGATCGGCTCTAGATCGGCGACATATATCACTTTAATTGTGCTTCGGCGGAAATATTTTGAAACATATGAAAAACCCAAATTTTCAATATAAAACAAAGTTTTGTCGTCAAAATTTTTATCATATATATATATATATATATATATATATACGGAATGGTCATGGCGCCCGACTACGGGGCATTTGATTATATGGAATAAAATACGCCCAGGGCGTTAAATAAGAAAGGGCCATTCGCAATCGGAGCTTTCGGGCTTGGGATTTTCAATCTAACCATTTAAAACTTGTGATGCGATTAGCGCCTCCGGACTCTTAACACGGTCCCGGGTGAAAATTATAGGGAATGAAAAGCAGAGGGGGCAGGGTTTTAATAAAGGGACTCAATCGCAACGGAACTTTGATGCAGTCTTTCAATCTGCCCATTGTGAATTTTTCCGATGTGATTGCGCTTCAGGTCTAGCACATGGTTCTAGGGTGCGGGCATATGGAGGGGAAGTGGTTCAGGTTTAGCCCAAGGGGGCTTAAATCTGTAATACAACAAAGGCATTTTTTATGGATTTTCCACAGATTTTAAAAGGATTTGAGGTTTCGACAGAGTTTAGAAAAGAGTTTTAAACTCTGCAAAGGAGATTTTATAAAGGGGAGAATGAGGAAAATGGAAAATAGAGGAAAATGATGGGAAAAAGAGAGTAAAAATGAAGGTTAGTTTCTGAGTGAATGAAGAGGAGAAAAGGGGATTTTACAGTAGTATTTCTCATGGACTTTTTAGCAAAATTTCTGAGTTCTGAAGGGAAACAACAGTGAATATTTTCAGACAAGGGCATGAGATCTTCTAGAGGCCTCAAGAAATAACATTTTGGCAATGAAATTGTTTCTTGAAGTCTGAACAATGTTTTGGCCACCTTTTGATAGAACACATTTTATAGGTGGCCAACACGTCCATCTCAGAACTAACCTTCATTTTGCTTCCTCTTTATTCATAAAATTTCTCTATCTTTCCTTTGTTTCATTTTCTCCTTCATAAAAAACCACCTTGCATAGTTTAAAACTCCTTTTTTAAACTATATCGAAACTCTCAAAACCCTTGAAAAGCATTGAAAACATCATAAAAATGACATTTTTTATATTATGGATTCAAGCCCCCTTGGGCTAGGTCCTTAACCGTTTCCACTACATACGCCTTGGTGCTGGAACCAAGCGCTAGCCATCCAAGCACTTATCGCATTGCTTGACGCCGATTAACCCTGTGCATAAGCCCCTGGCCATATTATCTTCCATAAACCCACGGCCCTACAAACGGGCGCCGAACCGTATTGAAAATATTTTTTCGCCCCAAAGTTTAAACCTTTGTTATAAATGAATTTTTAGGTTTTTAATGTGTTTTGTCATTTTATTAAAAATAAAAACTAGGCGGGATTCATCGCACCGCTTTTGTGAGGGCGACGGTTTTTTTCGTTTGGCAGTGATTCCATTCAGCGACCGACACATGGCCTCGAGCACTATTGGAAAGTTTCCGCTCATTGCATGTTAAAGTTCTGCTGTGGACCTGCCGCGATATTTATGTGCACCATCCGATCTGAGGCTACTCATCGGACAGTGATCACGCTTGAAAGAAGCCCGATAGTTAACTACAGGTACGGTGCAGTCATAAAATAATCTCCACTGTCGATTTGATCCGTAGATCGATGGCCCATACTCCATTTACCTAGTCTCCAGTGCCACATCAGCATCCACACAGCATCATCAGACTGGAACGGGTTTCCGTTGGTTCCTCGCACAGTTAGAAAATGCAGACCCGGGAAAATTATTCAGCATGGTTTTATTTAAAAGGTTTGAAGTCCGGGTGTGTTTTATAAAGTTTTTGACATATGATCTCCACCGTTGATCTTGTGAGCCAGTCTCATCCGACGGCCCACGATCATCCCGGAACCCACACACCGTTTCTAACCATTTTCACCGAAACAAATGTTTTTTAATCCATTTTCTCCATTTTTCCAAAAAAGACTTATCCGCTTTGACTTTTTGCCTCCGCTCCCGACTGTCAATCTCTGCGCGATCAACGGTTCTAATTTAATTCCTCCTCTGTTTCCCTTTGACCCCTTCCAATAAATATCGACCGTTGGATGAGGCCATCCAATGACCACGCTCACTCCACATGCCTTCGGAAGCAGTAAACCTATACTTGCAGGATTTTATAAATATTTTTCATATTTTGCAGGGTTTAAAGGTTTTTTCCGCTATATCTAAAGAAAATTAAAAGGCCGAGGGTGACGATCCTCCCGCCTTCGATTCACCAGAGAAAATCATTCACAGGGTTTAAAATTCATGTTTCATCGATGTTTCATAAGGCATTGATTCTATATCACCCCTTCATAGCCTTGCATACCAGAAAAACACAATAAATCAAGCACCAATCAAAGAGTATCAGTGTCGAAGACAGAACAAACCAGAAACAGGAGATTGAAGACCTAAAACACAGATCTCAAGTAAATTAAAGGTGTTTTAGGGAAATATTAAGACATCTGTCAAGCCGAGAAAGCCTCCACCGCCATAAGCAGAGGCCAATTCAATGCTCTCCAGCTCCTAAAGACACTTGCAGCCTCACAGGAATCAAAGAAGTTTTAGTCACTACCAGAACAAGAGGTGCTTGCCTAAAGACAGCTGAACAATTAATGCAAATCAAATATCTTATCTCTTATTGTCGACAAAACTATTTTAAAAGATCAATAACAGCCCAAAAGCAGATATTTCTCGATCATTAGGCCTTGAAAGGAAGAAACAAAGTCATGAAGCAGAATTAGAAATGATTACATTCCCGCATCATCCTTGCTTGGTTTCCAAAGGCTCGGAATTTCATTGATTACATAATTAATGATACTTAACCCCTGGGAAATCCTCCCACCTCCTCATTCTTCTATACATACTTTTGTAGAAGATGAGCCAATGTTGGTCTCTAGACAACTGATTTTATGTAATAGTTCTCTGAAGTTACTGATGCCCTATGTGCAATTTGAAGATACATAATCTGATATGAGAAGTTTGAAGTTGTAGAGACCCACCGGGCTTGCTAATTGTAATTGGTTTGAACATCAAATACAAGCTGCTGATTCATGGGATCTTGATTTGTGTTAATGGTGATGTGTTCCTCCCTATCAATTTTTATTTTCTTTAATGTTTTCACTCTGTTCACTTTCTCTGATAAGGAGCAACAAACATAGAGCTAGGACTTACTCTCAACAGTACCCTACTCTTACTGAAAGCTTTATTTTCTATGTTTTCTTCATTGGAAAGTTCTCTTGAAAGAGTATATTAAAGTAGTTTGGTTTCAAAGCACTTGCTTGATCTAGATTGCTCTTTGTGATGATTATCTGCGTTTTCCTTTAGAATCTGCTGAAAGCAGGTTGGTTTCGAAGCAATCATCTGATCTTAAGCTATTCTGATTGTTTTAAAAATGTTTTTAACTGAAATTAATTCAATGCAAGGTAGTTTAAAAGAACTTACCTGATCTCAGAATACTTTTGTGTTTTTTTTTTCTCTAAGTACATGCCAAAGAAAGATAGTTTTAAAGCACTTACTTGATCTTAGGTTGTTCACTGTTCTTCATCCGTGTTCTCCATTTCCTATCTTTTTCATTCCATAAAATCAACTTAAGAGATCCTTTGACATAAGTGACTTTCCCCATGGATCCTTCTTGAAACTTGTTGTCCAATTAAAATCCTCCTATGACTCCATAGCCCAATGGGTAAAGTTGTTTTTTTCCCTTTCTATCAGTCAAATAATTCCTTCATTTGCATACATCTTCACCCTTTATTATGAACTTCCTTCACCTTCATCATGTATTTTCCCAACCAAAAAAAAAAAAACAAACCCATGCTCTGCATAACTAGCCTAATATCATGTTTCAGGCTTTAAATATCACATCTTTAAACTCATTCGTAGAGAGATCCCTCTCTGGATTCAGGAGGGCTAGATACTTGAATACCAAAGTGGTTTGATGTTGTCTTATATTTTGGTTTTTGTCAATGGCAAAAACATAGGAACCCCAACAGAGTGAATGAGCTCCGATCAAAGTGATGGTACAATGCGCAATGGTAAATACTACAGAACTAATCAAGAAGGAGATCGATCTGTCTACATTCCAGTAATAAATTTTGCTGCGCAGAGTTTTCCGTCCACGCCACTGTTGAACCCTCATACGGGTAAGAACTCACCACCTCCACCACCAGAAGATGATATGGCTTCGCACATGAAGCTACTCACCTTCAAAGGCATAGGAGATGAATATATGGATCGGTTCTAGTTTGTCGTAGGATCAATATGGATTGTGCAAAATGTAGCTAGTGATGCAGTGAAAAGAGCGCAACTATCCCTTGCCTTTGAAGGAAGGGACTTGGACTGGTATATGGGATACATCAACTAGCATGCAAATGCAACCATTAAAGAGATTAAGAATGCTTTGAAAATACAGTTCAAAAATCCCAATTCCTACTAACACATAGTGAACGATCTAAAGGATTTCAAGCAAGGACCGATCGGATCCGTATGGGAGGCTGATCAACAGTTAAAGAAGGTAATTAGAGAAGGAGAATTCATGTAAGATGACATAAAACACACGAAATGGTTCATTTCTATGTTGTTTCCCCGCTTGCGCGTGCCAATGGGACATCAAGCCATTGAATCGCAGGAAAAGGCCTTGGAAATTACGATGAAGCTAGAAGCTACGCCAAGATATGATACCCAGTTAGGAGTGCAACAGATACAAGGCTAGCTGGAAGCAATGCATATGGAGATCTAGAATCTACAGAAGGAGCGAGGGATGGAGGCTAGCCCTGAAAGATGGTGCATACGATGCAGGGTGAATGGACACACCAAGGATAACTGTCCTCTGCGAGAAGCCTACATACAAGCTGGGGGACCCAATTCATTGTGACGCAGGGAAGCTGCAGGACCAAGTGGACCGGTGCTTTGGTGTGATGATTGTCGCATTTTTGGGCTGCACGATACCAACCACTTCCCCTGCCTTCCTGCATATGTCCCAGAAATAAAGAAACAATGGTGCAGGTTCTATAGATCTGTGGGCCATGATGAACATAACTACCAAACATATGATCTGATGATATATCGAGGAAATATATATAGGGTATAGTCAGACCCATCCTCGCCAAGATCCCCCCTCGGGCATAGGTGGCTCCCCAGCTAGGTCCAGGGGAGGGGGCCGAGGTGGAAGCCTAAGTAGAGGAAGAGGACAACTGATTTTCTATAACTGTGGATAAATAGGGCACTTTTCAAGGGACTGCGTGCACCCCGCGAGACAATCCTGTAGATACTGTAGATATTTGGATCATGGGATCGAATATTGCCCAATTCTAATGGCCAAGATGCAGGAGAAGTACCAGAAACCTACACAAAATGTATAAAGGGTCAAGGCAGAACCTCGAGATGAAGGATCAAGTGTTAATGTTATAACGTGCAGTGGCATGGCCATCAGAGGAGCTGTGAAGAAGGCTAAGGCAGAGCCTCTCATTCGTAAAGCAGTCGTTAAATAAGAAGGTTTGGACTTACAGAAAGAAAAGGAAACCTTTGTCGTAGCTCGCCAATATTTTTCTAAGACTGACGCACCTAATCCTCACACCCTTATGAATCCCAAAGCAGATGATGAGGTCAAACCATTCTTGCAGGCATGTATGAAGCTGTTATGCAACCAAAGGGAAGTAGAAAACCTCCAAGCCTTGATAGACAAATGCATAGAAAGAACAACCCCAACTTTGGAGATTAAGGATGTGCACAAACTATATAAGCATAAGAGATGCACTGGTAGGGAGATGCGGTTGACCGCATAGATCGGTGATTACGAGATGGATTAGGTCATTCTAGACTTAGGATCAGATGCGAATGTACTACCTAAACAAAATTGGCAGCGAATGGGAGAACCTAAGTTGGAATGGTTCACTATCCAGCTACGCATGGCCAGCCAACAGAATATCATCCCGTTGGGGAGACTATAAAATATCATAGTAGATATCGCAAGAGTTAAAGTCTGGGCTGAATTTGAAGTCATTCAAATTGTAGAAGATGCAGACCCTTACCCGGCACTCTTAGGATTGGACTGGGCCATAGATATGGGCGGTATTATCAACTAAAAAAATGGAGCATGGTGTTTGAAAGTGAAGGAACATGAGTGATAATACCACTAGATCCCGTAGAAGGAGAAAGGTATACAGAGTCAGTGCATGAAGAAGAAGAGATGGATCACATCTATAATTTAACTGCGAGGGACGAAGACTGGATCAATCGTATGGCCAATGGTGTGCTTTGCTGGCAAAGAGATAGCAAATGCTTCTCCGACTCCGACGAGGAAATGGAAAATTGGAAAAATCGACTGCATGATGTCTCTACGTTGCATTGCCTACGAATTACAAGGGACTTTCACTGCATATCTTCAGAGGTAAGATAATTTCCCTATTTTTATGGTTCTAGTAGTATAAAAGTGTTTTTGAGAACATTCGAAGTTGCGGTGCCCAGAGAACGAAGGTTATGGGCCCTTAATCTATCCATGCGCGCAACACTTGCAAGATGGTGGGAAACGCATAAGGGGTGTTCCAGGAGTGGGAGGACTGTAGGGATATGATGGTCCTACGATTTGAGCTGCCGGCTGACGTGCGCATCAAGACATTTCTTGGCCCAGGGGATCCGCTCGGACATTTTTCTTTCTGGATGGAGAAATGGTGTGATCGTACTACATAAGAATGGGTTCACTTGTTTATTCATGCCTTGGGACCAATTCCCACTGCATGGTACCTAGATGCGGAGCTACATCAATGCACCTGCCAGTGGGAAACCTTAAAGGATGAATTTTTGGGGACATTTGGGTTAACATGAGTATCGGAGGAGCTTGATGAAGCTTTGCAGGATATCGATACCTTTGTATTTGGTGAATCCAGCCCCTACGCAGGATACGAAATACCCACATGGGAAACGTAGATGCGGGATATTGTTAATTGTCGCAATATAGCTATAGAAGAGTGTGATGAGGATATGTGCAATGTCGCTATCCCAGAATCAAAGGGGGAGTGCACAGTTTTAAGACCTCCATTGCAGACTGTGGATGTGTTGAAGCCTCTGAAACTACGGGAAGTCAAAATTGGCATGACTGAGAATCCTAAGTTGGCTAAAATTGGGGACTACTGGGATGATGACACTGTAAGCGAAGTTGCTGAATTGCTCACAGAATATCAAGACCTATTCCCAACCAAGTTTTTGGAGCTCAAAGGGATCACAAGAGACCTAGGGGTTATGTGCATCACACTAAAACCAGATGCACGCCCTGTAAAGCAATGGCCTTATTGGATGAACCCCAAATATAAGCATAAGGTTAAGGAATAAATCGACAAAATACTCGTTGCAGATATTATCGAGCCAATCGAGCAGTCGGATTAGGTAAGTCCGATGGTGTTTCAGGAAAATAAAACAAGGGGAGAAATACAAATTTGTGACTTATGCAAGCTAAATTACGTCTGCGTACATGACCCCTTTCCGACACCATTCTTCGATGAGATCCTGGATAGCGTAGGAGGCCAGGAAGTGTACTCATTCATTGAAAGTTTCTCAGGATACCATCAGATTAGAATCGCACCAGAAGATCATAGAAAAAATACATTTTCCACTAAATGGGGATCCTTCCAGTATACCATAATGTTGTTTGGACTCAAGAATGCCCCTGCTATCTTCTCACGATTCGTTGTCGCAATGTTCAAGGAATTCATCCACAAATTTCTAGAAGTGTATTTCGACGATTGAACTGTCTTCGGCTTAGTAAAGGTGCATGTTTTGAACCTACGCATGATGTTGGATGCCTACCGGAAACACCACATTTCCCTGAATATCAAGAAATGTATCGTCTGTGTACCCTTCGGAATCTTTCTCGGACATATATTTTGTCGACAAGGGTTAATGGTGGATCCTACGAAAGTGGTAGTTATCATCAATATTCCAGTGCCTACGATTGAGAAACAGTTGTGTTCGATCATTGGACATATGGGCTACTATAGAAAATTCATTCAGGGATATGCACTGATCACAACACCTCTGGAAAAGATACTTAAGAAGGATGTTTCATTCTTTTGGGATGACGAGTGCTAGAAGAGCTTTGAGCTACCCAAGGAAAAGATGGTATTTGCACCTATTCTTATTTTTCTCGATTGGGAAAAGGTATTTCATGTTCATGTTGATGCTTCGGGGATTTCCCTGGGAGCGGTCCTTATGCAGCCTGGCACCAGAGACATTGATCATCCAATCACATTTTCTAGTCAAAAAATCTCTAGTGCGGAGCACAATTATGCCACCACAGAGAGGGAAGGGTTGGACATGGTCTATGCACTACATAAGTGTCGGCACTATATGTTAGGAGGACACTTTAAGATGTTTACCGATCATTCAGTTTTAAAGTACTTGGTGAAGAAGCCTATGTTGGGGGGGAAAATATGCAGATGGTTGTTGTTGTTTCAAGAATAAGATTTTGAAATCATAGTCAAGGTAGGGAAGTTGAATGTTGTGCCAGATCACTTGTTCCGAATTGAGACAGACGAGGAACCCGCTAACTTGGAGGATGGATTGCCTGATGCGTAGCTATTTTGCATGAAGGTTGTTGATGTGCACTTCACTGATATCATTAAGTTCTTGACTATAGGCATGGAACCTGCAGAATATTTGGTACAAAGAAAGGAGGAGTTGGTTACCCAGGCGACATATTTTACCATTATAGCAGGTCATTTATATAAACTAGGAGCTAATGAAGTGTTGCGCCAATACGTTCTGGAGCATGAAAGGAACACTATCTTGGTAGAAGCTCATGAAGGAATAGTAGGAGGTCACTGCGCACGCAAGGAAATGACATAAAAGATCTTGCGAGCTGGGTTATGGTGGTGTACCATGCATAGTGACTCTCACGACTATTGTAAAGCTTGCGACACGTGCCAGCAGATAGGGAGGCCATCACGTAAAAATGAAATGCCTTTACAACCGCAAATGGCTCTTCAAGACTTTAACAAATGGGCCATTGATTTTTTGGGACCAATCAACCCACTAGGGAAGAAGATAGGTGCACGCTACATAATTACTGCCACTGATTATGTAACCAGGTGGGCCGAAGCACAAGCGGTGAAGGGTTGTACTACTATACCGTTGCGCACTTCATCTTTGAGTAGATTCTGACCATATTTGGATGTCCAAAGATCCTTATGAGTGATAGAGGTACACACTTTGTTAATGAAACAATACAATATTTGACTGAGTTCCGGATCCATCATGCAAAGAGTACCCTATATCATCCACAGGCAAACAGAGCAGTCGAAGCTTTTAACAAAGTCTTGAAGAAAGCACTGACTAAGTTCTGCAATGCTGATCGCAACGATTGGGACGTGCGCATCCCATCGTTTCTTTGGGCCTATCAGCAAGAAGCTAATAGGGAAAACCCCATTCAGGATGGTCTATGGCAAGGAGGCCATTATGCCGATGGAGTATATTGTTCCTAGTCTACGTATCGTAGCATTTATGAACATGGCAGAACCTGACATCATGGGGGAGCGTTTAGTGCAACTTATGGATTTGGAGGAAGATCGGTTTATTTATAATTTCCAGCAGCAGGTTCAAAAGGCCCACGATAAGGCATGTCATGATCGACTTATTCACCAAAAGACATTCACAAAAGGTGAATTGGTCCTCTTATATGATAGCCAGTTTACAAAACACCGAGGGAAGTTCCGACAACACTAGCTTAGTCCCTACATAGTTATGGAAGTTATCGATGGCGGAGCTGTTAGGATAGCTACTCTATGCAACGATATGCTACCAGACTATGTCAATGGTAGCCGGCTCAAGCAATATCGGATCAAATGACTATATGGCCGGAGTAGCTGTATAGGGTAGGATATGCCCACCAAGGAAGATGAGTCTGACCAGGGTACGTGCAGGAAGTGGCCACAAATTTCAAATATTGGAGGGATACAGAGGAGGCGCAGGTGTCTGTTCAAAGCGTAGCAAGTGCGTTGGGAGAATAGGGGTGTGATGGGTGCATAGGAGGTGTGAAAACTAGCTGTTGGAACTATAAAATCGGGTAAAATGCTAAAATTACCATTGAAAGGAGCGGGTGACCAACATTTAAGGAAGCAATTTCTAGAGATTTTTTACCATTTATCTGATGGTAAGTTTCAATTAAGATTCACCCAACCATTAGTGGCTCTCTGTGGTTATAAAAGGGGAAGGATTGGTCGGAAGAGGGTTCCGTATCTTTTGCCTTGTTTGTGCTCTGCAGGATTATGCCTTAAGATAGTTTTGACCTACTATAATTATTTCATGTCTGAACAACCTACCCCCTATGATAGTAGCCACCCAAGGTTGGGATTCATTTTCTGCACCAGAATGATGGCCACCAACCCTACTGAGATTTCGCAGATGATTTCCTTAATAGAGCTAGAAACTGAGGAGGTAGTAGAGGTCGAATCGGAAGCTGAAGTTGTCATCTCCATGCCACCTCCAGCAGAGAAGAAAGGTAAAGAGAAAGCGCAAGGGTTAGGGAAGCCTGCAAAATGGGTTGGGGTAAAACCCCGCATGTCTCCCCGCAATATGAAGTCACTACGAAAGGCGACCCTGACCGGCTCACCTAAACAAGCAGACCGCTCTCTATCTGATCAGGAACAGGACCAGGTCGCTCAACCAATCAATTGGTTGCCACCATTTTTTTGGGCTCGTAGGCCCTTGAACTGCACACCAAAGAACCTCGATGGCCTGATCACCTACCTTCAGATTTCGCTAACCCCGGACGAGGTCCCCATCATTGGCAAACCCTTTGGCAAGCTTCATGAGGTGAAGTTCGATGATCATGACTTGGCCAACTATGACGCCTTTCCCCAACTCGCACCTGAGTTTTATCTGGAATGGACACTGGAAGCTGATGGGATATAGGTCGTCCCTATGCTCTGGGTGCATGGGTTGGATGATTTTGGACTGTTGAATCTACAAAGGAAGCCACATTTTGGCTACTACAATGTTACAAATCACTTGGTGTGCCAGCTGCTCGCCTTGGTCCATGACGGTAGCTTGTGGATATGGGACCGAATCCCTATTGATGCTACCCTAATTCACCGAATTACTGGCCTCCCTATGGAAGGGCCTGACCCGATGTTGCGGGTGGGAAAGAAGTATGAGCAGAATATCGCTAACAGCATGCACGAGACTTACCATGTACTACATATTACTCGGGGATTCATGATCAGTACCATTAGCGACACATGGACACAAATGGGTACATTTTTGCTAGCATGCAAGCTAATACGCAAGTGCCAGGCCACTATCATCCCTGCATATGTCATTCAGTTGGCAGGACAATGAAAAAAAGGAGTTTGCTTCAATTGGGCCCAGCACCTGTGTAACGAATTTTTGGCAAATGTTCGTGAAGCCCAGGACCAGGGGCACCCATTCTGATATTCTTGGCTACTGCTACTCATTGCGTTGGTTGCATAGGAAGCACTGGAAGAGGCATTCCTCTCGGAGATCACTCCTGACATGTGCAAAGGAGCGTGCTACCCCAACTTGTGGGATTCCAAGGATGCGTAGTGTATCAAGGACAATCAGGTCTTCTGGGTCCTTTTACAGAGCAGCTTCGCAGTAGCCATCAATTCCAGACTGTGCTTGTCTCCAACAGTGTATGAAAAGTATAAAACCATCGCGACATTTCATATCACCATGCACCACATCCAAATCAGATCACGCAAAGATAAAGCCTGGGTTTCGCTCCCATATATGGTTGCAGACGAGGATATCAATCACATCGTAGCTACATGGTCTTTACACTAGAATATTGGGTTCAAAACTGGTACGGTGGAAACCACAGGGGTGAGTGCTACAAAAGTTACCCTGACTACCAAAGCCAAAGGAACTGGTGGATCAAGAAAATTCACGGGGAAAGAAGGGACCATAGGATCACAGTGGGATTTACAGCAGAAAAGGAACACTGAAACGAACGTAGACACACAAAAGGATTCGCAGCCGGATAAACATACAAAGAAGGGTATGGAAGTGCTATCTCAGAAGGGGTTGTAGTGAAATTTGGGTATAGAGGGCCAGGAAATGGGAGGTGCTGACTCCCTAAGAGGAGCAAAGTGCATAGGTGAGACTTCTAAAGGGCCATGAAAGAAGCAACACTCTCAGCGAATAGAATTCGATGAAACAGTTACGCTCACAGAAGGCGATCTGGAACAAATAGTAGATGCGGTCACCTGGGCCACGGAGGACAAATGGCTAGCTCAGGGAGAGTAGTAGAAAGTTGTGGTCAACTCGCTTTAGGACAAACTCTGAGCATTGTAAGTGAAAGTAGACACACTACAAGTCAGTTTGGTCTAGGCCCGTTCTGCCTCCACAACTAGCATCACGACACTTGTTGCAGTAGAAAGCTACCTATGTCCCCTACCAGGTGTAGCCCTCACAGTAAGTCCACATGACTTGGGAGCACAAGTCCATGCTTGCACAGAAGTCTAGCTAGATCTAGCTAGGTTTCCACATGATTCATTGTAGGTTTTACATAGCTCTTTTTTTAAAGAAATTAAACAGAGGGACCATCAGGTCCACCAGTAGCTCAGCACAGTGGAGTAGACCATTTTAGAACACATGGTTGAGGTAACCAAGGTACAGGATACGCAGAAGAAGCTAGAGCATTTAATTGGTAGACTCTGTGAAAATATTACAGATGAGATACCGGCCACAACTACCCCCCAAGCCAAGATTTAAGGGTTGGTTGCATCCTTAGGAGCCTCACGGGCAGAGATCCAACTCGTCAAAACTCATATGGAACAGAAAATCGTAGACTTGCAGGCCAAGTTGTAGCCAGAAACACCTCCAGAGGTCAGGGCTAAGCAAGCTGCACTGGTTACAGCTACCACGAATGCGATCACAGGCCAAATTTCTCAGGGCACCCAATTATTGGACACAAAAATGCAGCTCTAGACCAAGGTACAACGTGATCCTCTCATATGGGAAATTAATTAAACATTGTGCCAGAAGGAAGAGGAGTTCGATCAATTGGGGGCTACCTTGACTACATTGGTCCCTGCCCGGCGCTTGGCCTGATTGCGCACCAGCTATGCCCTCAGAGATGACATGGAGGCCCTTTGACAACGGAAGCAGATGCTGAGTGATCACCTCAAGCCATTGGTGGAGGAGGCCCTCAAGTTGTCCCATGATGTTGATGTTGCCGTAAACCAATTGAACCAGACATTGGAGAGCGTCGCAGCCGCTACAGAAGGCCCAAGTTCAAAAAATTTGGTAGAGATAGCTTAAATTGTTGATGCACAAAGAGAAAGAGTGATGCCACCATTAATCGATGCAGTCAAGTAGCTCCAGGCAAATATGGAGGACCCATAATCATCGTGACTCGGGACGAGTCACAAGATTGTGTTGGGGGACCGTTGGAACAGGGTCTCCTAAAGCTGCGCATTTTGTCCATTTTTGTATATTTTCGTAATATTTAGTCTAACGTAGGGGTTTTGGGGTAGTCAAAGCCCCTAATGCATTGTAATTGGTCAAGGGTAGACAAAGAGTCCACAAACCACGGTTTGTGGACCATTAGAGGCATAGGATAAATCAGTATAAATAGATGAATCTTTTTTAGTCTTAGGTAGAAGAGAATGGAGATTGATGATAGTTACAAATTATTAGATCTGTTGGGGTTACTAGGGTAAGGAATCTTGCTGGCTGTGTGCGCAGAGATCCTCAGTCCTGCCGTGTGTGGACCCTGCTGGCTATGTGCACAGGCTGTGTTGGATTGTATTGGGTTTTGGATGCTAATATATGCGAATCTTGTTAGAGTATCTCTGTGTTATCTGAGTTTATGTGTTACTGTTGGATCTGTACACTTACTTTTGGTTATTTATAGTCATTGCGGATCTGTCTTTGTTATAATATGGAGTATTCCTGTGATCTATTGTTCATGCATTTATGATATTACATGTGATATTGATGATGCAAAAGTGCTGATTAGATGTATGACTGATAGTAGCTTTGTTAACTGTGGACTATGCTGATTAGCAGACCTGCGAAGAGATCTGTTTTATAGTTGCAAGAGTGTCCTTATTCCTTTTATCTGAATCTATGGTCTATTTATTATTGCGATTATAGATGCTGTACTGATAGATTGGTATTACGCATGTGGATGCGAAGGTAATTAGTAGATATGATCTTTGTGATATAAATCTGTAACTAGATCTGTTAAATGAGAAGTTGATAAGCTAGAAAAGCAGCTCTGGTTGACTTACTTGCTCTCTCTCAAGGTGAAGAAACCTGGTTCCACCACCCTCCCATACTGCTTCGGGTGAGACTTTGGCCTGTGCAAGCAGTTCACTACTGAAATGGCTAGTAGTATAGGGGTTTGTTGGAAAACCTTAATCTCCGAACCTAGGTCAAGACCCCTCGCATCAACACTTGGATTGGAAATATGGCAGTGACATGGTGAAATTTTTTTGTCTCAATGCAAGTATGCAAGGGAGATACTTGGTAAGTTTCACATGGAGGGCTGAAAACCCATGGATACTCCTCTTCTAAGAAACTGGAGGAAAGAGGGCGTTGAATCTAGAGAGGCAATGGATGCTACTGTTTATCGAAAGTTAGTGGGTGCACTAATGTGTTTAGTAAATACAAGACTGGCCATATGCTATATGATGAACCAACTTAGTCAAGTGATGGTTAAGCCTACCAAGCTCTTTTAGAAGGTGGGCAAGCATGTCCTAAGATATCTCAGGGGAACATCTTAGTATGGCTTATGGTACAAACAGACGGATGAGGTGAAGTTGCATGGATTCATGGGTGCAGATTGGGTGGGTAGCCCAATGGATAGAAAGAGCATATAAGGAGGGGTCTTCAGTATCAGATCTACAACCATTTCTTGGTACAACAAGAAACAAAGATCCATGCCACTTAGTTTAGCAGAAGTGGAATACATGGCAGCAAGTCAAGCTGCATGTGAGGCTATCTGGATGAGAAAGATCTTGGTTGGTTTTTTTTGTTCTCATTTAGATCCTACAGTGATTCATTGTGATAATCAGAGTTTCATTAAACTCTTGGGTAATCTTGTGTTTCATGGTAGATCTAAGAATATAGATAACCGGTATCATCATATTAAAGATTTTGTGTAGCAGAATATCATGTTGCTTCAGTACATTCCTATGGAATATTAGGATGTAGATATCTTGACGAAGGTGCTCACCTGGATAAAATTTGAATACCATAGAGACAGGATCGGGGTGAAGGATAATCCCTTTCTTGTTGAGAGGGAGTCTTGAGATTCAACAAGATGATGATCCTAGTGAAAATTAAGCACCTACACTAGGTGGGGCCCGCAAGCTATTCTTAGGTGTATGTCTATTTTTAGAATGTTGAGAAAATTCTATTTATAGATGAGATTATATTTTTAGATGCATGGGAAAATTCTATTTATAGATTGCATGTTGATTATTATTATCTATTAATAATAATTATAAAATAAATAATAATCTATTCTCTTGAAGCACTTGATTTTAGTTAACTGATGTGGCAAAGCAGTTAGCTAAAGTAATTTCGAGTTATAAGGTTGGTTGGTGGGACATGCAAGTGGACTTAGGTTTAACTGAGTGATTTGAAGTTGTAACAGAGTTGGATGTGTAGCTATGTGAGTTGTAAATTAGTTTAACTTAGTTAAGTGAGTTAAAATCAGTTGTGCTAGTTGTAACTAATTGTAACTAAAGATATATTAGTGAGAGATCACCAAATTAATTATTTAATTAATTCACAAGCAGTGGTCTCACATGCAACTGAAGAAATACTACTGTTAACTACATGCATGTTAGATCGAGTGGAGACCCAGTTGAAAGATAGGTGAAAGGGACAGTTTGACTGTCTACTGTGACATTAGTGGGTGCACTCATGCAAGCACACACACATTGGAGATGCCAATGAGGATTGTGTAGTCAAGGCAAGGTAAGATCAAATTCTTCCAGGGAATGTGATCAGCAAGGATTGCGTAGTGGAGGCAAGATTTTAGGAGGCAGTAAATTGGCACATGTATTTGAAAAATTTTGTATGACAGTGTGAGACGATTGTATATTGTAGTGAGAGCTCTTGGATTTGAGTTTTTTATGAGATTGTTTCATGATCCATGATATATACATAATATATGATAGTGGGGTTTTTATCTTTATGCTTTCCCGGTAAAAACATCTGTGTTATGTGTGATTGATATTTCTTCATGTGTTTGCAATTGGTGATTAAATTTCCACAAATATTTTAGTGGAAGGATTTTGTATTTAACATAGCATATAATTGTTAGATCAGGGGAATCCAGGCAATACATAATTGTATTAAAATTCCTACAATCTCCATATTGAATTCACCTCACAACATTATAATATTATTTAGATTTACATCATTATTCAACAACATATGCAACTATTTAGAAAGAAAAATATAATCATCAATGTAGTGAAACATAAAGGAAAAATAAAAATAAAAATTCGCACATAGATACACCAGGATTGGTCAAAGACCAGGGAAAATCCCACTATGGGAATTTATTTTTTAAATTATTCTTCTTACTAGATTTCCATTGAATAATCACCAAAGAGATAATACAATGATTCATATATTCAACCATAAACCTATCCAACAAAATAAACTAGACAATATCCATGAGACAAACCCAATCATGCTAATAGTCCAAAAACCATAATTGAGGAACATGTAATCAATTTTCATTTTTTGTAGTCAACAATCGAACTTTGTGGTGAAAACTTTAGTCAATAGAAAAATCAAGCTTTAGATTCCAGTCGCATGGAGGAAGAGGCATGTGTCTGATTGAGAGCTTCTATATGCTACCTTGAGCTTGCAAGCCAACGAATACAGTTGAAATTTGTGTTGGACAAGCCTGTGATTGTGACCCAAAACCCTAGAAGACAAGCATGAGCTATGAACCTTGTAACCTTGGACCTATGCTAACCAATCTTCACGAACTTTCCTCATGCATGTGCAAGCCAAACCAAAGAAGATAATAAAAGAATGTCTAATGATGATGTCCAAATGAGGTTGAGGTCACTTGAATTTATAGCCTTCCAAGGGTGTCCAATTTTCTTTAGGTTCGATCTGATAAAATATAAATATGTGGGATTTAAATTGAAAAACACATTTTCCCTTGTCCAGATTGAGCGGTGCAATAGTAAAAATTGGTCCTATCAAAAAGAGGATCTCATATCATGGTTGGAATCTGTCACTAATATTCCAAATTAATAGAGAAGAAATGTCTATCTATTTAATGACCTCTTGAATAATCTTATATATAAGGTAGAATTCGTCCTCCGAAAGTGAAGTAGAAGCAAAATAAGTTTGAAATTTGGTAATAGAAGACCAGATATAGTCAACGAACGAGAGGAGAATAAGAAGTAGATAAATCATACTATTTTCTGGGCTACTTTACCTCATGGATGCAAAGAAAATTAGGGCATACATCTACTGCAGGAATATATATAATTACAAAGTTGTATAAAAGTATCATTTTGGTGCCAAGAAGAGTTGTTTGGAAAGTCAAATTCTTCAGGAAGTAAGAACTCTCCAAGAAAAGGAAATAAGAGATCAAAATTATCCCAAATATTTCACATTTGCAAAAACTACAGGAGGTCAAAAATTTGCAAGTAAGAGAAAGGTTGAAGTTGTAGTGAAACTCTAAGTCTGAAGCCTTGAAAATTTGCAGGTACTAGGCTTGTTTGACTTGGTTGATTTTGAAAGAAGGAAGTTCTTCGTGGAGGAATTTGAATTCATATTGGAGGGTTCTTGGTTAAGGATCATAGGTCTTAGAATTCATCATTTGAAGTTCTATAATAAATGAAGAGTTCTTGTGGGTTTTCCTCTCAAGTAGAGAGATGTTGGCCTTGGATGATTGCCTACACCTTGTGTCTTATGGTCTAATTGTTATTTATTTTTTGGTAGTTACTTTATGATAAGAACACAATAATAATTATTTTGAAAATGAAGCTAATCAATATAAGTTATAAGATATCACAAGAAATTATCAATTTAAGAGAAATCACCTAATGTAGTTGCCCCTAGAATTTTCAACATGGTACGAGAGCTAAGGTGACAAGAAAAGGAAATGAAGCTTGAAGAAGGACCATCAAAAGAGTATAAATAAAGGTCAAGGCATCAAAGAGGACGTTGTACGATCAAGAAAGACTAACCCTCTCATCATATTGACAGAAGAAACTAAGGAATATCAAAGAAATACCTCAAAACCCTAGCTCATTCAAGAAGGGTTCTACACTCAAAGAATTCTTGGAAAGATCATACTTCACTATCAAAAGGAAAATAAAGACCTCAAGGAACCTTCCTCTATACAAAAAAGTACTACAAATTTGAAGCATCTTGAACTCTCCATTTCAAGGAAGAAAGAAGAGGTGTTACCATCATCATCAAAGGAATTAATGTGTTCTCCCTCTATTTTGAATCAATAATCTCATCACAAAGAATATTTGAAGAAGGACATATTTAGAAGAAACATTTTCATCTTCCAAGATGGAAACATCATCATTAAAATCAAGAAGGCATCAAGTTGAAGATATCACCATCAAAGGAGCATCTTCACTTGACAAGTAAGTATTATTATATCTATGACTAAGTCTTCTATAAAAATGACTTCATTATGTAGGGAGAGAAATAAGTTGGTAAGGTCATCAAATTTTATTTCATGGAAGAAGAGGACAAATTTGATTCTCATAGAAAATGAAGTCATTTTACATGTTAAGGGTTTAATTTTCAAATCGCTAAAGGAAGAAGCTCAACCTCTATCAAAGTCTATGAGGGGGGAAATAAGAGCTCAATATATCCTTATATAATCAATCAAGGATTTTTTCATCCCTTATGTGGCAAAATTGGAGAAGTCAAAAGACATCTATGACAAATTGGTAGAATTATTCTCCATAAGAACTACAGGAGAAGCGATATCTTTAAGAACCAAGTTTTACAAGATGAAGGTATCAAAGGAATAAGGGTCAGCCTAAGACATTATGAGAGTGTCACAAATACGAGACCAAATACAGTATTTGGGGGAAATAATTTATGAAAAAGGGATGAACACTATGGTGCTCCATGCACTTCTTTATGAATGGAGGAACTTTGTATCAACTATCTATGGAAAGACAGAATTAACCCCATTCAGTGAACTCTACTTATTGTGTTGGACTAAAGAAACTAGGTTGAAGGAAAAAAATATTGTAGGACCAAGCAAACAAATTTAATCATTTTCTTCCATGGTTAGGAGAAAAGGAAAGTTTAGTCCTCAGAAAAAAAAAAATATTGATACGTTAAAGATGCAATGCTATGGTTGTAAGGAACACAGACATTTCAAGAGAGATTGTATGAAACTCAAGAAGGACAAGAAGAAAGAAAAGAAAGAATTGAAGCCCATATCACCGAAGAAGTAGAATAACCTAATGAGAATAAATCCAAGAGGAAAGCGATATATATTCACTATTAAGGTCTCTCAATTACATATTAATGAGAAGTATGAGGTGAAAATAACTATACTATTATTAAAGATTGCTATTAAATGAGGAGCATTGTAAATATGACAAGGTGCATCATATTAGAATATGACACCATACCTCATTATAGAAGATTAAAAGAATATATGAAGTAGAAGTCTATATATGCGTATCATTCATCATGATAGAAAGAAGCTAGCTCATGATAACCTCATTTAAAGCATAAGTAGTCAATATGGTTGGAATAAATTCATCTAACATGATAGAAGATAAAAATAATTCATCATACACCATCATCATTATGAAAGAAAATTCGCAAGATCCTCCCTGTAGAAAATATCTAAATGGATTCAATTGATATTGTAATGTACTAAAACAAAATACTGAATCACTTCTACAAATTGTGGAAAACACTTTCGATAGCACAATCGCATAAATAAGTAAGAGAAAGAAATATCAATCGCATAACACAAGATGTATCTGGGGAAAACCTCAACAAAAAACCTTACTATATTTATATTGCATAAATTCAAGAACATGAAACAAGACAATGATATTTACCTTGCTAAGAAATCTTTCACTGTGATGACTATCTCACTTTGATCTTGCTCTCATCTAAGAAAGTTTGGTCCAATATTTAACCAATTACTTGCCTCTACCTGACCAACCTTTCTTACGCATTCCTGGGATAATTGAACCCCTATTAATTAAGAAATTCCAAATTAATGATTGTGAAATACATCCAAGGCTTCCTGATGACCTCATGCATAACCTGTACAATTTTCTAATTACACAACTGATAGTTATCTCACATTTAACCCCAATCTCAATTGGGCCTTCCTTAGAACTGACATGCAACAAATATTTATAGATAATTATGAGTTAAATGATTGATAACTATATGTGAATTTAATCAGATTCAATTAATCGGACCTATCACTAGCTCATCTCTCAATTAGAACTAGTTAAACTAATTTTAACTCAAATAATTGAGTTAACTAATTACAATTCACAAATAACTCAACTAGAGATCCTGAAAAATAGGAGACACCCTACATGCCTCTAGTTTGACCTCCAACTCGAATTGACTGAGCTAACTAAGTATTACTAACTCAGTTAACTTGTACAAGTTATCATAAGATGTGGAATTACAATTTACTTCTAATTTAATCAAGGGAAAATTAAATCAAAAGCCTCATGGGTGCCATTTTAAATATTCCTTGTTTCCATTTTCAACACTCCCTCTCAACAAGAAAGGAATTCAACTTTATCCCAATCCTGTACCTTTGGAATGTTCTGCATGAAACACTTCTCTAGTGTTGTTTTCTACTATAGCTTCTAAAACTAAAAAAAAACATACAAACTAAATCAATATAATGTATTTGTCTCCAGAGTCTATGACTGTTGCTAGCTATTACACTATTTATTGAAAAACTCGTGCTTCTGCTGACTCAGTATCTATGCCATCTGCACTATTGCCAAATCTGATTTGTGCTCCAGTATCCTACATATTTCAGTCTCGCATATGACTACATCAGTCACCATTGATTCATCCTCCTACTGTGTATTGTGCCCCCCCCCCCCCCCCTCTGGTATTAATCCATGAGACAAGTCATATTAGTATTGGACCCTGCCCAAATTTCTTCCATTGGGATTATGACTTCACATCACCCCACATCTCACCTGGAGGTATGGTTGCATGTGCTCCATCTGCCCACCTAGCTCAAAATTCCTCCCTACTGGAGGTATCTGCTTGAGTGGATGACTCCACTCGGTCTCCACTCTGCTTCTGTAATTGTGGTTTCACCACAACTTTTTGTTGGGGCCTTTATTTTGGGATAGAACAATTTTGAGTTACGGAGAGCTAGAGGATAGGTGGCGGAACACAATCAAGGTAGATAGGGAGTTGTCACGGTTGTGGAAAGCTAGACGAAAAGTGGCAGGGCACAAAGAACAGTGGAAATGGCAGTGATGGGAGACAAGAAACGAACAATAGAACTCCCAGTGATAAAGAGGAATTGACGGACAGTGGAGTGCAAGGGAGAAGATGGGCACAAAAGATGCAAGGACTGACAATGTCAGCCGGGAGGAAAAAATAGGCAGTTAGTTTGTTAGTTAGCTGTTCAGTCTAGCGAGAGGCTGATAAGAAGTAGAGCCTCAGGAGAGATTTGTGTGAAGCCTTTTGTATTGAACTACATTGTAATAGACTCTATAGGGTATGATTATGTTGTCTAGATCTGAGTTAATAAAATCAAGTTGTTTTTGGTTGTATATTGTGAACTGGTTGATGTTTAATCGAATCTGATGAATGAATTCCTAGTTTAAAATTTTAAGTCAGTGTTGTGAACATGTTGTGATGAATGACAATTATTTCCTACAGTTGAGGCATATATATATATATATATATATATATATATATATATATATATATATATATATATATTACTTCTGCACACTCATAGTTATTGTCTGTGTTAGTAATATTTCCTTGATGACAACGATCTAGTCTCTAATCTTACTAAGGTCATGACATGCCTCGAGTGAGAGTCCCTGCTCCCTTAAGTAGGGTGAAAACGTTGATGTTTTCATAGACTATTACAGAAACCTTGTTGGCCTCAAACCCGAACCTGGGTCTTGCCTAGAGACCTCATTTTTTGCCAAAAAATGGTTCTGTTCCTGGGACCTGAAAATTTATTTAGGAGCTAGATCATGGTATCGAAGATCTATGAGAAGGAACTACGAAGTTGGTGGTATAAGTACTTAGATCAGTTCATATCGCAACAAGAAGAACTTCAGCAGTAGAGGGAAAATACTATCAAAGATCAAGTCTTGTTTTCTGAATCTGCGAGTGAATTTTATTAAATTTTTTGGTGAAAGCTTCCTAAAGAGCTTTACAACTGGTTGTGGAGACTCCAGACCAACTCACTCCTTGAAATATTATGTAGAGTTTTTTGCAATTGGATGCAGGTAGATTTAGTAGCGCTACATCGACTAGATACAGATCTAACTAGAGCAGTAGATTTTTGGGTGAAATCTACCTTGGAGGGGTACATCATGGAATTTGCAGCTGAGTGCTATCAATATTTTACAAAAGCCAAAGACATATTTAGATTTGGATTGCGTGGATAATTTTTGAGAGAAATATCGTTGTGGATTAAAGCTCTAATGGTGGACGAGGGCCTGATATCATTCCAAAACCCTGAGATGGAGACCTAAACCTCAATTACTGGGGAAAGGAGTTTAGGGAAAGATGCTATGAGTAAGGGAAATGGGGGAATAGGGATATTGATGCCGCAACCTCCAGTAGGTTGAGAGAGAAAAGAGCACATCAGAGGGCACAGATTACCGAGAAGTAGCGGGAAAGGGCGATGAAGGAGTTTGAGAAGTAGGAGAAGAATCAACAAGACATGGAAAAGGTTCCAAAGATAACAGAGGACAGAGAAGGTCAGATAGGATCCCAAGGAATGGAAGGGACCATTAAGGAAGTTAGGTAGGTTTATAGGAGCCCAACCCTAAGAGAAAAGGGATAAAAGTCTAATGAGGAGGATTAGTGCCCCGAGGAGGAGTCTGATGTGGAGCTGCATGTTGCGATGGAGCAACTATTTTGAGAGAGTATGACACCCACAATGCAAGGTAATCCTATTCCCCAAGTTTCAATCAGCACTAGTCCCAACATTCAATTAGTACTCTATCATCCACCTGATAAGTTCTTTGTTAAGTCACAAGAGTTTAGCAAGCTGAGTAGTACTAAGTACACAATACATACATCTACTAGAAAAAATCTCTCAGCCGGGAAGCAGAGGTTTTGTTTTAGTACCAATAACACAAGGAAAGATGGCAGGATCGTTCACCTGATACCCAGAATTCTCTAGAAAAGGTAATGATGATGTAGAACCACATTGGTATCTCTGCAAAGAAATTTGGACAGCTCGACAAAGAGCAGATGCAGTCAAGTTAATTGAGTTTCAAAATAAACTGGGAGAAAGAGATTTGCGTTGGTTCATTAAATGGTCAGAAGCACACCATAACCCAACAATAGACTATGTTAAGAAAGAATTTTTTCAAGAATTCAAACTCCCACAGACGAATCAACAAGGATTGTCTAAGCTATGGGAAATCAAACAGTGGGAAGGAGAAGTAACCTAGGATTTGATGAGAAGATTTAAAGATACGATTGGAAAGCTGAGTTATGCAATCAATCCAAATCACTAGCGGGATTGGTTTATCAAAGCACTCTTACCGTTGACAAGGACACTGCTGACACAATAGAAGATTGATACCCTTCAAGATACTCTCGAGAAAGCCATGAAGATAGAAGCTATGGCCGGATATCTGTAGGAGTTTAGAGGGGGAGCAGTGCTACAAATCCATCCATACTAGGATTACAACATCAAATAACCAATTTAACGAAGAAACTGAAGGATATTAAACCGGTACGACCTCCAAGACCCAACATGTGGTGCACACACTACTTGATGGAAGGACACGTGGCCACATAATGTTCGAGGTTGCAAGGAGA
This sequence comes from Pinus albicaulis, assembly GCA_034641835.2. Taxonomy (NCBI): domain Eukaryota; kingdom Viridiplantae; phylum Streptophyta; class Pinopsida; order Pinales; family Pinaceae; genus Pinus; species Pinus albicaulis. The sequence continues at coordinate 175,399,622 of CM076578.1, forward strand.
AAATGTTGGAACTTCGGTGGCCGAAGCACAGCGGGCCCCACCAGTCAGTGGAGACGCATAGATATATACTCAAGGAATATACCAACTGCAACCCCAGCTCCCATAGATCCCCAACAAATAGAATCAAACAATAGTATAATGCTGCAAAATATGCAAAGGTATTGGTCATCCTCCATGATTGTGTCCGATTATGAAAAAATACTCAAATGTTCCAAAAAATTTCTACTGTGAATTTTGTGCCTCTATAACTCATAGTACGGAGCAACGCAGAGCCCTCGATGCATTGGTAAAATGATTAGACAGACTATCTTATAGAGTAAATGAAACTCCAAGGGGGAGAGGAGGAGGAATGAGAGGTATCAAAAATAGAGGAAGAGGACCGATAAGATGTTATAAATATGATCAGGAAGGGCATGTAGCGAGAGAATGTTCGGTGCCTAGGAGACCATTTTTCTCTCCATGCAGAGTCAATGCACATGCAGCTAAATACTTCCTAGAGCTAATTAAGAGATGGGAAGAGAGAGCCAAAAAAAGGGGAGCTAACCTGGTTAATGCAGAACTAAGATTAGTAGAGGCTCAAATCATGCAAAGTGTAGCTATACTTATGCAAGGAGGAAAGAAAACATGAGAGGATGCATGAGACATGGACTCGATAAAGCTAAGAAAACTTGCATCTCCAAAGAAAGCTTTTAGCCCAAACCGACAGAAGCAGTGTTTCAAAGAAGCACTAGAAACATTTTTTAAGATAGGAAGACACCAGAGTATGAAAATTCCACAATAATCTAGTGAAGGAGAGAAGGGAATCCATACAAGCACTCTGATAGAAGAGTGGTTCAGAATATTCTTAAAAATCGTGAACAATGGACCAATGCTGGAAAAATTAAAGCAATATTTGGAATTGGTTGTGAAAGGAAATCCAGAACCTGGAGACTCATGTAATTCAACAAAAAAATACATAAGGAAGGTGAAAAGAAATAAGAGAAGTACTGGAAAGGAGTTCCACGTAAACACTCAAGTCGCAGGATTTCAAATCAGAGATACAATGCTGGATTTCGGATCAGATGTCAACATTCTGCCATGAAAGACATGGGAAGCACTGGGAAAACGAAAGCTAACATACTCACCAATACAACTCAGAATGGAAAATAAATATTGTATTGTACCAATAGGAAGGCTGGAAGAAGTTGAAGTTGATATTGCGGGAGTAAAGACCTATACAGGCTTTGAAGTAATATACATCATGGGGGACAAAGATCCCTATCTTACCTTGTTGTGGATAGATTGGGCCTTTGAAAATTATGCAGTCATTGATTTAAAAAAGGAATTAATGATATTTTAAGATGGTGAGGCCAGAGTAGTTCAGCCATTAGACCCATATCATGGACCGTGATACAAAGAGACTGTTGACAAAAGATAAGACACACAACTTCTAGATCAACTCTAACAGATGACAGTAGGAAGGAGAGAGGATTACATTAATCCTACTGCAGGGGGGACTGTAAGCTGGAGAAGCATTCAGTGTTCTTACCTAGGGTCAGAAGTGGCATGGGATGATTGGCAAGAGGGAGGATACGAAATCAACACCAGAAGATGCGCCAACATTCGAGGGGTCAACTGGATTGGTACAGAGGTAAGAGAATATCCAACTCTTTCAAATATGCAATTTGTGAATACATTCATCGGTAAAGTGGAAGGAAAAGTACCAGTAGAACATAGTGTCCATCTTATGATTGTATCACTATAATCCATGTCAGCAAGGTGGTGGGCAACCCATCATAACTCTCTTTTGCGATGGGAAGATATTTCTAGAGCATTAAGAATGAGATTCTACATAGCTTCAGGACTAAAACTCAGAGAAAAGTACCAAGGGAATTATAACCCCATAGCACATTTGAGAAGTTGTGAAGATAAGTGGAGGAAAGAGGGATACCCAGAATCTTTATGGGTACACAAATTTATACATTCCATAGACACCATTCCACAGGCTTGGTACCTGATGGAAGAGAAGAAGAGAGAAACTAGTTCCTGGGAAACAGTTGTGGAAATAATTATGCTCTATTTTTATTTCAAAGGAGATATGCAACAATTTACAGATACCCTTCAAGCAATTAAAAGAATATTGTTCTTCCCAGAGCTTTAGGAGGATGAGGAGATATCTTTACCAGAGAAGAAAATAAAAGATTCAGTAGCACGTAAAAGGATAGATCAGGATTTAGACGATGATGATTTAGAGAATCTTCGACATCTATACTTTGAAGAAAAGGAAGGGGTTCAAAAAATACAAGAAGAACCAACTACAAAGGGATTTCATATGTTACCTTTGAGGACAAGGAAGAAAAATATCGGAAGTGAAATGAAGCCCAAGATTGCATCCATCAGAAATTATTGGGATACAGAGATGACAAAAGAAATCTTTGACTTGCTACAAGACTACGAAGAATTATTCCCATCTTACATGGAAGAGCTCAAAGGGATCAAAGGAGATCTAGGGGAGATGCACGTAGTCCTAAAACTAGACACGAGGCTGGTAAAGCATAGACCTTACCATCTGATTTGGAGAGTAAAAGAAAAGGTCAAAGTAGAGATAGAAAAAATGTTGAAGGTGGGTTTGATTTTTCCAGTTGAGGAAGCAGAATGGGTCAGCCCAATTCTGATACAAAGTAAAAAGGAGAAATTAGAAATTAGAGTATGTGTCGACTAAAAAAGTCCGAATAAATCATGCATTCATAATCCTTTTGCAACTCCATTTAGCAATGAAGTTCTTGATAATATAGTAGGAAAAAAAGCATACCCATTCACAGATGGCTTCTCAAGATATCACCAGGTGAGAATAATAGAATAAGACAAAAGGAAAAATAATTTCACAATGGAATGGGGTTTATTTTCATATCATGTCATGCCTTTTGGACTAAATAATGCACCAACTGTGTTTTCAAGAAATTAATAGCAACATTTAGAGATTATATCCATAAGTTCCTAGAAGTATACATGGATGATTGGACAGTGTACAGTCTACTGAAGAACCATGCAACTCTGCTCAGAATAATGTTTGACAGGTACAGACAACTTCAAATTTCTCTCAATCTCAAAAAGTGCATCTTTGTAGTACCTTTTGGAACACTTTTGGGACATGTCGTTTGTAAGTAGGGTGTATGTGTGGACCCAACAAAGGTAGTAGTCACTGTGAACATGGAAGCAGCAGAGACTGTAAAACAGTTGAGGTCACTACTGGGAGACACAAGATACTACAGGAGGTTCATCCGCAACTATGAAAATATTAAAACATGATTAGAAAAACTGTTGCGGAAGTTAGAACAATTCACATGGAACGATGAATGAACTAAGGCACTAAACTTATTAAAAGAGAAACTACCAAGTGCACCCATTTTGGCTCATCCCAATTTGGATAAGCACTTTCATGTCCACATTGACACCTCAAGCATTTCTCTGGGAGCAGTGCTAGATCAATCAGGAGAAACCTCCATAAATCATTCAGTATACATCGTAAGCATGAAGTTGTCAACAACTCAAAGGAATTACACAACAACACAAAGAGAGGCTCTTGCTATTGTATATCTCTACATAAATTTTGTCATTACTTATTGGGAGGCACATTCAAGTTCTTTATGGACCAATCAACATTAAAATATCTGGTAAACAAACCTGTACTTGAAGGCAGAATCTGTAGATGGCTCCTACTATTCCAGGAGTTCACTTTTGAAATAATAATAAAATCAAGAAGGCTAAATTTTGGTCCTAACCACTTATCAATATTGAAGAGTGGGGAAAACGGGGTATCCATTGATGACCAGCTGCCAGACGTTGATCTCTTTAGAGTAGAAGCCATCCTAGATTATCTAGAACAGATAGCGACATACCTTGCCATAGGGCAATGCCCATCAGAATATGTGGCAACCCAAAAAAGACATTTGGTAGTGAAAGTGGCTGAATATCAACTCATAGTATGAAATTTATATAAAATGGGACTAGATCATATCTTGCGAAGATGTGTCCTTGACCACGAAAGAGAAGATATCTTGTGGGAGTGTCACAACAAAGTCACGAGAGGCTATGTCGGCGCAAAACCCACCGCAAGGAAAATACTACATGTAGGATTATGGTGGCCCAGAGTGCACAAATATCGTAAGGAATATGTTAAAAAATTCGATGTTTGCCAAAGAACAGGACGACAATCACACCATGAGGAATTTCCACTACAACCTGTGAGGGCTATGCAGGCATTTGAGAAATGGGTTTTCGACTTCATAGGACCAATTGCTCCAATGGAACGACACTCATAGGAAAGATATATAATCACCACAACTGACTATCTCACAAGATGGGAAGAGGCGGCACCAGTAAGGGACTGTACAACAGACACAACAACCAGATTTATTTTCGAGAACATCATTAGCAGGTTCAGCTATCCAAGGATCCTAACAAGTGACCAAGGCATGCATTTAATTAATGCTATGGTTAAATAACTGCTAGACAAATTTATGATACAACACCACAAACGCAGCTCGTACCACCTTCTTGCGAATGGAACTGTCGAGGTGTTCAAAAAAATCCTGGAGAAAGGACTAAAAAAGATGTGCAACGCTAACCGTGATGACTGGGATGAAAGGATACTAGCCACATGGTGGGCATATAATACAACCATAAAGATATTGCACAATCATACTTTATTGCACAACCATAAAGTAATACCATTCGAGTTTATCATACCAAGCCTCTTAGTTTCTTCAACAACACACATGACAAAGGAAGACTCCATCACTACACACCTCCACGAACTGTAGGAGCTTGAAGAAGATATATTTATGGTAGATTTCCATCAATCAATATAGAAAGAGAGACAAAAATCCTGGCATGACTATCACATCAAGCACAAAAAATTCACTATTGGAAGAAAAGTGCTACTCAATGACAACAAATTCCAGAAGTTCCCAGGGAAGCTTAGAATGCACTGGATGGGACCATATTATGTCATAGATATAAGATACTCATGCATGATCGAGCTTTCTCAACTCAAAGGAGAAGTAATTCAAGAATGGGTGAATGATGCACACCTAAAACCCTATCATGAGTAAGCACTAATTTTTTTTTTTAATAAATCTTGCAACTGATATTAGTGAGTAGGGTAAAGTAGAATAGAGTAGATAGATTCAATAACTCTCTCACAATCGAGATGAGCCATATAATAGTTATTTTTCATCTTGTCATACCTTTAGAGTAGGAATCCTAAAAAAGAGCCCGCACAGTTGCGCAAAATCATAATCATCCCTATTGCAATGTGGAGACCACATTGCAACCAATTGTGGTTGAGGGGAGAGTCCACAGTGTGACATAGCCTAAGTGTGTCATTCACTCATAATGACCCATCATACCGTTGTCAGTCCATAGGATCACCTAAATTTGAAAAATAATAGTCGTAATTAGTAACCCCCATACTGTAATAAATTTTTCATATTAAGGCATAATTATTGCCCATCATGTCTACCCAACTCCCGAAGCCAACATCAACATTGTCAGAGTACACCTCACCCTGGTAACTAATCACATGATTATAGCCGCGGGAAATACAACAAGAATTAATTAGTTATGGGGTCACATCATCATCATTCATGCCAGTAACATTACGTAACCTGCGTAAAGGAGGAAAGCACCTGAATGTCAGGAAATTCGGAGTTAGAAGAAAAGGAAACAACTACAATGACAAACCTAATTCCAATAGCAGTAGAAGTTCAAAGTAGCTGATCAATAGCAGAAGTTCAAAGCAGCAGATTAGTAGCAGAAGTTCACAATAGTAGAACAACAACAACAATTCAAGTATATAGTAGAAGGAATAAAATGACGAAGATAACCACCTCAGTTTTCGAGCCCAAGCTCGATGGAATAATTCAAAGGATAAAGTCATTGATAGGAAAAAATGATAATGCCTCGTTGATAGATACAGAATTCACAGACTCATACCAGTTTCCAGCCATGAAAAGTAAGGTGTACATTGAAAATTATGCAACAGCGGGAGGAGGTGAAGTAGTGAAGATGAGCCCAGACTTCACAGGCATTCAGAGGTCAACTATCCTGCACCTCAGGAGCCTTCTAGTATTTGGGACGATGGGAGCAGCAATGCAATGTACTAAATTCTTGATGAGTAGAATTAAAAATGGATTATTACAGCCTTGGAGGGAGATCCCAATTCATGCAGAAGACATACACAGATTGACAGGGTTGTTAGTGGCAGGAAAAACATTACCAACGACCATCCAAACTATGTCCAAGAGAGCTAAGAAGATAGGAAACTGCGACTGCTACAAAAAGTATGAAACAAGGAGGGGAGGAAAGGGAGCAAAAATCAACCTCATAAACAACCCAACAGTAAAATTTTCCTGCTATTGGATAGCTGGGAAAACGATGAGGCACTACACTAAGGGTGAATGCACCTTGGACACAATCTTAGTCGTGGAACACTGCATTCAAGGAGCACAGTTGAATTGGTGCACATTCTTGTTCAATGAACTCTTTGAGGCTTACGAGGACAACTATAGGCGAGCTACAGGATTAATATATGGTTATCTCATCATGGCCTTCAGAATGTGAAAGTGGAGTCACCCAAGGATCATACAGCTCATAGAGATCACTCATGACCAACCAATGGCTCTAAGGTTCACGCCATGGAGAGTATCACAAGACCTAACTACTAAGGAAGTCAATGAGGACACTTTTACAGTTTGGTACAGACATATGGTCAACGTGGTTGGGAGAAAACAAAGGGTTCCAAGGAGCATATTGGATATATATTTTCCACAAATATGGTTTGGGGTGACCCATAACAAAACCTATATCTAACCAAGTTGCATGGACGAAAACACTTTCGACATGAAGCCATTGAAGTTCCAAGTAGAGCAGGAGGCCTTCTACATAGAATTTTTTTCATGTCCAAGAGCAGCGATGGAGATCAGAAGTGGGATCCCACGTTACTCATTTGATGCAATTCTACCAAAATAACTCCCCGGGGAGACACTAGAAGAAGCAGTGCAGAGGATCTCACAGCTGCAGCTACAACCACTACTGGACCAGCTCGACACAAGGGTAAAAGGCTTCAATAAGGTAATAGAACTCTTACAAGGACATCTATTCTTTTTCCAAATTTTTCTTATTTTTAGACATTGAATTCTGCATCCCCGTCCACAACCAACCCCATCCATACCGCTCTACTATCCACCACATTCAATTCCGCTTCGTTGACCAGAGTCACTCCAATTCGCAAAACCATTGCAACTAAGCCTCCAGTACTAGTACTTAAAGGAAAGAGAACATGAAACAAAACACTACAACAAGTGGTTGATCTCACGGGAGAATACGAATGACAGCCTATAGTGACATGAATACTCATTCAAGAAGAGCTAGAGGTTGCCACCTAGAGCACCTCTGCACTACCTATAGTCAATCCAACATCAGTACTGAATATCTAAACCTCATCGCCACTCCATACTCACAATTCATCACCACACACCTCATTTATGTCTAGGGACTACCCCACCCACACTCCGTCCACCTCTGCAACCATTTCAGATCCGATTCCACCTGGTACCATACCAAATGCTGATATTGAGACTGAAGTTAACTCGGGTATGTTTAGAGTACCTGAAGCTGACCAAACTACAGTGGGACAGGGCACATTACTAGAGTTATTAATCCATGAATAATCACTCATTTATGATACAACACCCACCCCATCAGAGCTAAAACCATTCCAGAAATCCAATCTAGTGTTGCAGTAGTTCATACCATCAACTAGTTTGAAAAATCCTGAAACCCACCGATCACAACGGAGTCAGCCCACGCCCCCAAAAGGACATTATGAAAGATCAATATCCTGTGGGAATCCACTCCAGGAAAGAAAACCAACCCAAGATGTGTCGAGCACTGAGAACCTGCAAAGTTGGGGAACTATTCAACTGTTCATTTTAATCCAAATGACTGCAAGACAAGCCGAAGGTCTACATAATGACCTCTAATAGAGATTTGAGTAGAAATAACAATAAGTGATTTCACTTACTAATGAGCACCATCAACTCCAAGGTGAGAAGGATATCTTACAAAAGCAGTTGGAGAAAGTAACAGAGGTCTTTAAAGACCTATGACCAACCATCATTGCACAGGGCAACAAAATACCCAAATATATTTCGGCATTATCAATTGTTGAAATATCCATTCGAGTAAAAATTGCATGCACGAGCCTGAGTAGAGAAAACCAGGAACTGAAATAGGTGCTTGCAGCCAAGCCAACATTGCTAGACCCTTCCACGATATATGTTGAGAAGGTAGAAGAGAGGCAGATATAGATGAATGGTATAAAGGAAACCCTTGGAACAATGGTTAAAGAAGCCTGTGGCTTGTTGGAGCAGCTACACGAATCTTCGAATTCACTGAAAATGAAAGCAAAACCAGTTTCAGAGCAGCTTCAAATTTTTTTCCATGAAATCAAAGGACCCAGAGATCCAGTCAGCAAAACACAACTGTAGGACCAAGAAGATGCACTTGAAACTAAAATTTAGGCAATTAAATAAAAACTCGACATCAACAAAACAACTTCTCAAGGAGCTCAGACAATCTGTAAAGAAAAAGGCCGATGAAATACAACAAATGGCCTCTGAAGTAGAACCGAAGATATAGGAAGTGTTAAACAAGCTGACACCAGTGGAAGATGCTACTGTGGCCGAAAGGGTCATCACTGAAACAGAGCCTGTTAGTGGCAGTTTTGTCACATTACCATTAGTGATCAAATTTATTCTTTTTCATTTGCATAGTAGGAGTCCCATACCATAAATTTTCATCATTCCATTAGGTCATGAATTGATTGATGGTAGTGGTCTTTCATCAATTTTCCCTCATGTGAAAACTTGTTGATTCTCCTCTCTATAGTCTTCAGTCATGAATCACTTTCACTTCGCAATTCATGTTATTGGGTCATAGGGTTGGGCTCATTAGGTTCTAGGGTCCCATCATGGTCAAGATATTGAGCCAAGTGTCAATAAATATCATCAAGGCCATGAAGAGGTCAAATAAACTCAAAGGCACAGTATCTGGAAAAATCAAAGAGTTTTTCTATTAATCTTGATGTAATTTTCACCTCAAAACATGTTTTGAGGTGAAAACATGATACTTTGCTTTTATTATCATTTCTTATGTAATTTTATGTCTTCATATGTAATAAGTTGAGCTTCAGAAGCTGCTATCTCTACAAAGCCACCACCCTGCCTTTCAGAGGAGTTCTTTACTGTATTTTCACTATAAATCATGTTTTGAAAATGTTCATCAGAGGGAGCCCGGAAAGAGCTTTCCAACAATATATTACACTCGAAAAACTGACTCCTAGATTGGAAAATATGCCTAAGTGAATAAAAGTCACTCAAAAGCCTAACCCCGCCTTTTTTTGTTTTGGCCCTTTGAACTTTATAATCTTTAATTATGTGTTTTCCCTTTATTGCAAAGTTTGTTTCATCGCAGCATCCTAAAAAATCCGATGTGATCACATCGCATCGCAAAAGTTCATAGGTTGCTGATCACCACACTTCCGATTGAAAACTTCTGATGCGATTGACCCACCCCCAATCGCATTTGGACCGTCGATCTTCTCAATGATTCGAAGACCCACATTCAATCGCGATTTGGGGCCCACCATCCTTTCCTTTCGCTCTTTTTCAAAGAAAAGGGGGTTTTTCTTCATTAAAACAAAAAATTCTATTTTCATTGGTTTCAAAGGCATTTTTTTTCTTCGGTAAGGGGTTTTTATTCAAAGAGGAAAGACAGAGATATTGGTCAAAGCCGTGAACTAATTATAAAAACAGAATCATCTCAGCATCTACAGCAGTGATGAAAAAAGGGATATGTTCTACGGACTTCCTCCTTCCATTCATTGGGAATGAGAACAAATTTCTCCAGGAAATCAAATGTATTTCTCCCTCTTTTCAGGGGCATATTGTTGGTTTATTTTCTGTGTTCAGATTTTAGTTTCTGGGCAGGTGAAATAGCTACTCCTTTTGTAGATCCTTCCCCCTTGAAACTGATCTATTTAATGTAATTATTCATCATTTGTAAGGGGGATCACAGCGGAAAAAACATTGGAATCATAGAGGACACTCTGCACTCGAAATACAAAATGATCATTTAAATACAAAATTTATAAAATCCCTGCCTGCCTTGCCCCATAGAATACCCTGTATCTCTGATTTAATTCCCCAGATTCAAACTACCCAGCCCCATCTGATCCATACAACCCAGAAATTGATAAACATTTCAAGCTAATATACCTAGCCTAAAATCAATTTGCAGTTATATTTCATTGAACATTTTTTCACAGAGAGAGCCCTCTCCTGACCTTGTAGGGCTAGCTACAAGGCTGAGCGTGGTTTGAAGTTACCCTGATTTTCCTTCCTTTAGCCTATGGTTCAAATTAGGTGCTAACATTTCTTGGCAACCATACTGGGGAGCTATTTAAAACAAAAAACTGATCACCCCGGTAATATCTTCCATATAAATTCTTGGACTCTAGATGATGAGATTCAAAGTTTGCTAGGCTAAAGTAAAACACTGTAAAGTAGAGAATCGACCACACTGGATTCAAGAAAATACACCAAGGCCAACCCTGATCGAAATCCTCCTCCTATATTTGAAAATCCCAATCTCATTCCACGAATAATCAAAAGACAAGAAGGTTCAGTAAGCCCTAGACCTATTCTCAGATCCCATACCTGGCCCAGTGAGTGGTTGTTTTTAGAAGACCTCTCTTTTGATGAGTGTTTTGAGATTTCTTTGTTCAGAAACAAATCTAAAATTGCACTTGACGACACAGTTTTAGATCCAGAGTTTCTTGTGGATCTTGAAGTTCAAAAGGCAAACAGATCAATTGATGATTATATTTTAAATTCCCCTCAGACATCTATCACTGTAACCAATATCCCTGAGCCTTCAGAGTTATCAGAAACAACATTTGTTTCCTTTAATCCATCAGCATTCCCATCAGTTTCAGAAGTCAATTCTCAGCTTTTGACTCCTCCATCAACAACTCCCTTGAATCCTAGTAGCACAAACGCTATTGTAAATCCAACTCGAGTCATGGCTGCCCGGTATGCACCCCTTGTTTTACCTCAGAATTTTAATGATATGCCTGTTGATTACCAATGTAAAATACCTTTATTTGATGCCACTCAAAGCATCACAGCCCACCAACATGTTGATAAGATGAATGACTTCTTTGACCTTCATGAGGTAGAGGCAGAAAATGTGACCACGAGATTGTTTGTCCAAAGCTTTGGAGGCGAAGTTCAAAAATGGTTCAGGGCCTTACCAGTAGCCTCTATCCACAATTTTCCGGAGCTACATAGAAAATTCTTAGACCGGTGGGAGGTAAAGAAAAAACCACTCCAAATCTTGTCTAAATATGAAAATATTAAAAGGAATGTGGGTGAAAGTGTACAAGATTATTGTGTGCGATTTAATGATGTGTATAATGCTATTCCGGCCAATCTAAAACCCCCCATGGGGTTAGCTTTGCTCAAATTTCCAGATGGTTTCGATGCTGATATGGCATATTAGCTACGATAACGAGATCCTAACACACTCGAAGATATGCAGAAAATAGATGTGAGCGTAGAAGAGAATTTGCTGGCCAGAAGAGTGCGGACAAGAGCCAAAAAGAGGGTAAATGTAAAAGAAGAAGCGTCTCCTTCAGATACGAAGATGGATACCTTGATCTAAACAATGGAGAAAATGGTTGATCATTTGACTATTTCAGACAGACCTAAAGTAGAAATCAGGAATCCAAATTTTAGAGGACAACAGTAGCCACAATTCCAAATTAAGCAAAGGGAACATAAAACGCAGGACCAAGCAATGTAACAGCAGCAGATCAGAACTCCTTTGCAGTAAAATTATGTTCAGCGAATGGAAATAGATGATGATGATAATCCAGTAGTTGAAGCTAACCATTTTTTCACTGCCGATGGTGCGCCCATCTTTCTCACAGAAGATGAAGAATATGCAGTGGTTCTAGACACTTGAAGAGATGATGGTTTCATATTGGCCAATGATGTAATGATAGAGGAAGAGTTTGATGATTATCAACAAGGATATATGAATGCTTTGTCAGTGCAACAAAAGCAGTATTATTTGAGGAGCAAAGATGTGCCAATCAATCCCGTTCAGAAAAGGAAAGAGTTGCAACCAAAAAATGACTCGTCAAATATTGAAAGGAAAGGGAAAGAGCCTGTTGATCCCTCTCCTAGAAAGGCATCCTCAGTGATTAACATTGCAAGTGAAAAGAATCACCTTAGCACAACAAAGGAGCAAGTGGAGAAGAAATATCCTCCCGTCAAAGAGGTAGAAAAGGTTCCATCTTTCAATTTGGAAAATGAAATTGTTAAGCTGAAGGTGTCCATGCCCTTGAATGAGTTGGTAAAAAACAACACTTATAAATATCAGGTCTCTAGAATTTTGCAAATAGACTCTATATCAGATATGGTAAATGTTGAAGATGACTATCCTGAACTCATTTTTGGTCCAGCCATACAAGGTCAGTCAGAAGAAAGTGAAGTCCCTCCCTTTTACCTGAGTCTTAGATTGCATGATTTCATTTTACATAATGTTATGTTGGACTCTGGAGCCTCGCACAACTTGATGCCAAAAGCCATTATGGAGAATTTGGGTCTTGATATTACCCGCAAATACCATGATTTGTATTCCTTTGACTCCGGTAGGGTCCATTATATTGGTCTTATCAAAGACTTGGTAGTATCTTTAGATCAAATCCCAGCCAAGAATATTTTGATGAATGTGGTTGTTGCTGATGTTCCACCATGGTTTGGAATGCTTTTGTCCAGGTCATGGGGTGCAAAACTGAAAGGAACCATACAGCTTGATTTCTCTTATGCCACCATTGCCGTGTTCGGTCAGTTGAGAAAACTATATAGGGAGAAGAAAATGAAATACATGATCACTAGCAAAGAGAAGCCAATTAATCATCCAATTAATGCAGTCCACACAGATTTAGAGTCATTTGTATTATATTCAGATGGTGGTTTGAATGATGAAAATGTTCAGTTGGTGGAAGTAGATGAGGTACCTAAAATTTAAAAAAAAATTAGGGAAGCCCTTAGACAAGAAAGAAATAAAGCAGCAAGCATCTCTAAGCTTTCTGCTGGCTAGCAACAAAAGGAAAATGAACAGTAGAAAAATGCAGAAATTAGTCAAGATAAAGTAGAGAAAGAAGCAAAATTTCAGCATCTAGAAGAAGAAGAAGAAGGCCTTTGGTGCATGGAATTTGAAAAAGCTGTTGGTAAGGATGGTGCTGGTATAGGAATATGGATTTGGAGCCCTGTTTCCAGCCTAAAAAAGTTCCTGGTAATGTTAGAGTATGTGCTTACAAATTGGCTTTTGAATGCTCTAACAATGAAGCGGAGTATGAAGCTTTGATCGCAGGTCTAAAAATTTTGAAGAAGCTAAAGGAAAAGAGGATTTCTGTCTATGGAGATTCAGAGTTGATAATCAAACAGGTAAAGGGAGAGTATCAAGCAAAGAATCCGTGATTAAGGGCCTACAGAAATGCAGTCCTAGACGTCTTGAGGATGTTTTCTGAATACACTTTGACAGCAGTACCTCGAATGAAGAATTTTATTGTAGATTCTCTTGCCACTACTGCAGCAAATTTGAAGATTCCAATGAATTCCAACAACATATTTGAAATTTATGTCAAACATCGGCCTGTTGTTCCCGAAAATTTAAGGTATTGGCAAGTGTTTTGGGATGACAATGAAATCAATGCTTTTTTGCAGAGCGAAGAAAAATTCAAGAATACTTCCATAGAGGGTGATTATTATGTCGATGATCAAGAAATTGAAGAAAATCAGATGGATGTATTGCAGCTAGAAGACAATGTAATTCCTAGATGTCTCATACATTTAGAGGATATTTTTGATCAAGATGATGTCGCAAAGAAACCGAGCTTGGTGCCTACTGATAAAGGAGTTGAAGATTTTAATCTTGGAACAACTGACAAGCCTAAGCTTGTGAAGTTATCAAAAGCATTGTCCCCTAAGGTAAAGGAACAATATGTTAAATTACTTTCTAAATTTTCTGATGTGTTTGCGTGGGATTATTCAAATTTGAAGGTGTATAACAAAAATATAATTCAAAATACTATTCCCATCAAGCTAGATCATAAGCCATTTAGACAGAAGCTGAGAAGGATCAATCCAAACCTGCTTCCATAGATTGAAAAAGAGGTAAATAGATTGTATAAAGCTGGTATCATTGTCCCAATTAGATTTTCTGATTGGATTTCGAATTTGGTCCCGGTACGCAAAAAGACAGGAGAAATAAGGTTGTGTATAGATTTTCGGAATCTGAATAAAGAGTCCTTAAAAGATAACTATCCACTTCCGAATATAGATCATATTTTGCAAAGAGTATTTGGAGGATAAAGGATGTCACTAATCGATGGTTACTCAGGCTATAATCAGATCTTGTTGCATGAAAAATACTAAGACAAAACTTCTTTCACAACACCTTGGGGAACTTTCCAGTATGCCAAAATGCCATTTGGACTGAAGAAAGTTGGAGCCACTTTCCAGCGAGAAATGGATATCACTTTCACTAATGAAAATGATGTTTTTTTGGTTGTTTATTTGGATGATCTGACAGTGTTTTCTGGTTCTGATGATGAACATTGGCACCACTTGAGGGTTGTATTTCAGTGATGCAGAAAGTTTTGGATTTCTCTTAATCCGAAGAAAAATCTGTTTGGTATGGATGAAGGCAAGCTGCTGGGGCATATCATCTCTAAAGATGGTATCGACATTGATCCTTCAAGAGTGGAGGAAATTCAACACATAGAATTCCCACGTAACAAAAAAGAGATTCAGGAATTCAATGGTAAGATGAACTTGTGCAGATTTATACCCAATTTGGCCGAACATTTATGATAAATGACTAATATGTTGAAAAATAATAGCACTGTCAAATGGAGCGAGGATGCCATCAAGTCATTTAATCTGGTAAATTTTTCTTTGTCCAATGCCCCAGTCTTGATTAGTCCTGATTACACTCAAGATTTCATTATATTTTCATTTGCATCGGAGCATACCATGGATGTGGTATTGATGCAAAAGATAGATCAGATTGAAAATCCCATTGCCTTTTTCAGTAGGACCATTCGAGATGCTGCCTTGCGGTAAAATATTATTAAGAAACAAGCATTGGCTCTTATAAAAGCATTGAAGGATTTTAGAGTATACATTCTGCATTCACATACCATAGCATATGTCCCTAATGCAGCAGTAAAAGTTGTGTTGATGCAAACTGATCTGGAAGGAAGAAAAGGTAAGTGGATAGCAGCAATGTTGGAATATGATTTGGAGATTAAACCCACAAAGTTAATCAAAGGACAGGGTTTAGCAGAAATAATGGCACAATCAAACCTGCATACTCTCGACATAAACCTCATAGCAACAATGTCGAAGGATGAGGATGATGGTTCGCTTGTTTCAGTTTCAGACATTTTTCTTCAATCCCCATGGTATTCGGACATAGTTTATGTTCTTCAGCATCTTTCACCACCTCCCGGGATATCTAGAAGAAAAGGTATATCACTAATACTCAAGTCTGCTAAGTTTTTATTTTAAACAGTTCTCTTTATTTGAAAGATCCAGGAGGTGTTCTACTTAATTGTTTGGTTGAAGATGAGGCTTAGCAGGTGATGCATGACTTTCACAAAGGTGATTGTGGTGGTCATTTGTTTTGGAAAACAACAGCTAACAACGTGTTGAGAGCAGGATATTATTGGCCCACTTTATTTTCAGATTTGTATAAAATAGTGATGAGCTGCCATGAGTGTCGAGTTTTCCAAGGAAAAAGGAAACTGCTTCCTCTTCCTTTGAAACCAGTTCAAGTAAATGCTCCTTTTCAGCAGTGGGGACTTGATTTCATAGGGGAAATCTATCCCACATCATCAGCACAACATCAATGGATCTTGACAGGTACCTATTATTTAACCAAATGGATTGAGGCCATTCCAACAAGGCAGGCCACGGATACGGTAATCATTCAATTCTTAGAATCAAATATCTTGTCTCGTTTTGGTTGCCCTCAGAAAATCATAACAGATAACGCAACAACATTTAGATCCAAGAAGATGGTAGAATTCTGCGACAAATACAATATTGTGTTGGGCCATTCAACAACATACTACCCACAAGGCAACGGCCTGGTAGAATCATAAAATAAATCTCTGATAAACATAATCAAGAAAATGTTGGAAACAAATAAGAGGAATTGGCATCGAAAGCTCATCAATGCGTTATGGGCGGACAGAGTCAGCTACAAGAAATCCATAGGTATTTCACCATTTGAATTAGTTTATGGCATAGATAATGTGTTTCGTACATCGCTTACAGTTTTGGTCATGAGACTATTGCAAGAGGCTGGCAGTGAAGAGGATGATAATCAGCGAAGGATCAATCAAATGATCCACCTTCAGCAAACAAGGGAGGAAGTTTCTCAGAACACTATTCATTTGCAAGAAAAGATCAAGAAAATATATGACCGTAAAACCAAAGCAGAAAAATTTCAGTTGGAAGATGTGGTGTTGATATGGAATGCATGAAATGAGGACAAGGGGAAACATGGTAAGTCTGATAACCTATGGAAAGGACCGTACAAGATTTCAGCATACAGGGGACAGAATGCTTTCTTGCTCACAGAGATGGACGACCAAGATTACCCTGGAGGTCCAGTGAATGGTAGGCTTTTGAAGCATTACCAATTTTGAGATAATGGATCAAAAACTATGTCACAGTCATTGTATATACCATGCCATTGCTAGTCAGATTTCAAGTACACAGTCATTAAAGTTGGGGCCCGAGGTGAAGGCTATAAAACTTGAATGATATGTGTAAGGTTTGCTAGTTTTTATTTATTTTTTAGTCATAGTTTGAGTCAAAGTCAGTCTGCATTGTGTTAGTTTTCAGTGTTTTGACCATATTTTCCCAATGGATAAGGCTACTTGGTCTACGATGTTCTTGGCACCTCCAAGGAGCTACCATCCCCATTGGAGCCAATTTTAGTGTCAGTTTTGTCACACTGCCATTAGTGATCAAATTTACTCTTTTGCATTTTCATAGTAGGAGTTCCATACCATAAATTTTCATCATTCCATTAGGTCATGAATTCATCGATGGTAGTGGTCTTTTATCAAATTTCCCTCATGTGAAAACTTGTTGATTCTCCTCTCTATGGTCTTCAGTCATGACTCACTTTCACTTCGCCATTCATGTTATTGGGTCATAGGGTTGGTCTCATTAGGTTCTAGGGTCCCATCATGGTCAAGATAATGAGCCAAGTGTCAATAAATATCAACAAGATCATGAGGGGGTCAAATAAACTCAAAGGCACAATATTTGGAAAAATCAATGAGTTTTTCTATTAGGCTTAATGTAATTTTCACCTCAAAACATGTTTTGAGGTGAAAACATGATACTTTGCTTTTATTATCATTTCTTATGTAATTTTATGTCTTCATATGTAATAAGTTGAGCTTCAAAAGCTGCTATCTCTACAAAGCCACCACCCTGACTTTCAGAGGAGTTCTTCACTGGGTTTTCACTATAAATCATGCTCTGAATATTTTCATCAAAGGGAGCCCGGAAAGAGCTTTCCAACGATATATTACACTCTCAAAACTGACTCCTAGATTGGAAAATATGCCTAAGTGAATAAAAGCCACTCAAAAGCCTAACCCCGCCTTTTTTCATTTTGGCCCTTTGAACTTTATAATATTTACTTATGTATTTTCCCTTTATTGCAAAATTTTTTTCATTGCCATATCCTACAAACTCCGATGCGATCACATCGCATAGTAAAATTTCATAGGCCATTGATCGCCACACTTCCGATTGAAAACTTCCGATGTGATTGACCCACCCCCCATCGCATCAAGACCGTTGATCTTCTCAATGATCCGACGGCCCATATTCAATCACGATTTGGGGCCCACCATCCTTTCCTTTAGCTCTTTTTCAATGAAAAGGGGGCTTTTCTTCATTAAAACGAAAAATTCTATTTTCATTGGTTTCAAACGCATTTTTTTTCTTCAGAAAAGGGTTTCTCTTCAAAGAGTAAAGACAGAGATATTGGTCAAAGCCGTGAACTAATTATAAACACAAAATCATCTCAGCATCTATAGTAGTGATGAAAAAAAGGATCTCTTCTACATACTTCCTCCTTTCATTCATTAGGAATGACAGCAAATTTCTCCAGGCAGTCAAATGTATTGCTCCCTCTTTTCAGGGGCATATTGTAGGTTTGTTTTTTGTGTTCAGATTTTAGTTTCTGGGCAAGTGAAACAACTCCTCCTTCTGCGGATCCTTCCCCCTTGAAAATGATCTTTTTAATGTAATTCTTGATCATTTGTAAGGGGGGGTCACAGTGGGATAACGTTTGAATCATAGAGGATTATTTGCACTCCATTTGTAACAGTTTGGTAGGGAATTAATAAAGAAATGCAACACTGATTTATGGTATCCCTGTGGTATGGATTTTAGCACTGTCTTTATTTTGTGATAATTTGTCTATTGTTATGTATTTCAATCATATATCCATCATTTATGGTTGAATTTTTTCAATATAGATAGGTTGAATCCATTGTATAATGCTATGCCTTGGGAAAATCATTCAATATTTTATGTTTTCTGCTATTTGAAAAGGATCCATCTCAAATGCCCCTTTTAGCTTCTCACCAGTCTTACACATTCCATCATCATTTAAATCCAAAATTTTTAAAATCCCTGTCTGCCTTGCCCCATAAAATACCCTGTATCTTTGATTTAATTCCCCAAATTCAAACTGCCCAACCCCATCTGATCCATACAACCCAAAAATTGATAAACATTTCGAGCTACTATACCTAACCTGAAATCAATTTGCAATTATATTTCTTTGAACATTTTTTCACGGAGAGAGCCCTCTCCTGACCTTGTAGGGCTAGCTACAAGGCTGAGCATGGTTTGAAGTTACCCTGATTTTCCTTCCTTCAGCCTGAGCTTCAAATTAGGTGCTAATAGAGCCTATGCTCAAAATATGGCAACAAGTGATAGCTGAGTTTACAGAACTTAGAACATAAGCATTGAGCAAGGTTCCCGAGTTGGAGCCTTTTCTGGAATAGGGAAAATCGTGAAAATAAATAACAAAGACAGAAGCAACAAGAGAAACTGGGCCAGCACCGGAAGCCGACAGACCACCAGAAGTCACAACAGCAGGGAAGGATTGACTCAGGATGATTCAATAGCATGTGGTTAGGGCCTGTTGGGGTCTTTATTTTGGGATAAAATAATTGTGGGTTGCAGAGAGCCAAAGGAAAGGTGGTGGAGCACAATTAAGGTAGACAGGGAGTTGTCACAGTTGCGGAAAGCCAAAAGACAGGTGGTGGGGCATATGCAGAGAACAACGCAAATGGATGTGATGGGAGACAAGAAACGAATAGTATAAATTCCAGTGTTAAACAAGAATCGGCTGATAGTGGAGCGCAATGGATCAGACCAGCATGAAAGAGGCAGGGAATGATAGTGTCAGCCGGGAGGAACAAACAAGCCGTTAGTTTGTTAGTTAGCTAGTCAGTCCAATGAGAGGTTGATAGGAAGCAGAGCCTCAGGAGAGCTTTGTGTGAAGCCTCTTGTATTGAATTGCATTATAATAGACTCTATGGAGTATGTTTATGTTGTCTGCATCCAAATTAATAGAATCAGGTTTTTTTTGGTTGTATCTTGTGAACTGGTTAATGTTTAATCGATTTTGATGAATGAATGCCTAGTTTAAAATTTTAATTCAGTGCTCTGAACATGTTGTTATGAATTATAACTATTTCCTAGAGTTGAGACATATAGATTGCTTTTGCACGCTCGTAGTTATTGTCTATGTTAGTAATCTTTCCTCAATGACAACGATATAGTCTCTAATCTTACTAAGGTCACAACACATCTCGCGCGAGACTCCCTACTCCCTTGAGCAGGGTGAAAATTCCAGCGTTGTCCTAGACTAATGGGGAAACCTTGTTGGCCTCAAACCCGAACCTAGCTCTTTCCCATAGACCTCTTTTTTCGCTAATACTTTCTGAGGCTTCTTTTGAGGCTGCATGTTGAGAGGTAAATCATGCTCCCTCTTAACCACCAAGTCTCTAACCTTTGCCTTGCTCCTCATGGATTTGTATGCATATTTGACCTCGAGAACATACCGATTTTTGAGTCGCACACTAATTTTTTTTACATGTCCCGTGGTGATGTGTCTAAGGGAAACCTTTCCTTTTCTAAATATCACGTCATAACCATGATCTTCCAATACCACTATAGAAACAAGATTCTTCTTTAGTCCTGGAATAAAGAAAACATTTGTTAGTCTAAGAGGGGAGCCAGACTCCCTCTGAAAGGTAATTGTGTTGGAAAGTGTAACTAGGTTCAATCTTCATATTCACTATGTAATTATGTATTTATGTAACAAAGAATACAAAGATAATAAAATGTATTTTTTTAATGCTTGCTTCATAGGTTTCACGAGCGACGTTTTTATTTTAGGTCAAAAGACCTCTTCTTGATGTATTTTAGGGATTTTTCATCTTGTGTTAAATGTATTAATTAGAGTCATGTATATGAAGTGTCACTCATGTAAAGTCATTTATGTATGCCATAAGACCTTGTCGATTAAGCTTGGATACATGACTCAAGTATGATGATAATACTACTGCTTAGACCAACATAATTCATGATGTATATACTCTTCACGACAGCCTACAATACACTCGAAGATATCCTCTACAAGTCAGTTCATATACCCCTGATCAAGTCAGCCTCATAATATAAGGACAAGTTGGATAGATTAAAATCAAGATCAACTATATATGGGAGTATGCGGATTCATTTAGGAATAGAATTTTGATAAGATTTATGTGATTTAGTGCGGAGTTTCAGGACTGTAAAAGTGCGAGTGTATTATTGCAATATAATGGGTAGAAGGACGTTAGATCATCAATGAAAGAAGACTATGGTTTGGGTATATAATTATGTGATATATGCGAAGTTGTAGGACTGTAAAATGTGTGAGTTTATGACTTCAATCTGATGCATATAAGGACGTTAGATCAACGAAGGGAGAAGATCATGATTTGGGCATAAACATCTCGAACATCATCACAGTAAGTCAAGGCTATTCAAAGATTTCAGGAAGTGACAGAGTTACTGTAAGTGCAAAAGTATAACATGTTTTCTCAGTGAAGTAATACAATTCTAGAAAGGGTATCATTATAGTGTGGTCTGTTCAACGAAAGGAGACATGATGTGTGTGTACAGGATTAGATATAGCTAAGAATCACACACAACTGAGGAAGGGAAATACAGTTAGAGACCGATCTCTCTAGTCCTGGTTCAGAAATGTGTAGGATGGCCAAGAACATGATTTGGGTATAAACATCTTGGACATCATCGTAGTATATTCACAAATTTTAGGAAGTGACACAATTTCTATAAGTGTGAAGTATAGAAATTTTTCTCAGCGAAGTAATACAGTGCTAGAAAGGATATCATTATAGTGTGGATTGTTCACCGAAAGGAGACATGACGTGTGTGTACATGATCACTTATATCCAAAGATCACATATAGATGAAGAAGGGAAATACAGTTAGAGACTGATCTCTCTAGTCCTTGTGCAAGACTGTGCATAAAAGAAGGATCAGCTTAAAGAGTTTATGAAGAAGCAGCGACAAGGTCTTGGAGGCATACAAGGGTCAAGGGTCTATGTCATGGTCATGGTATTGTCATCTGAATGTCTATAATAATAATTTCTTGTGGGTTTTCCTCTCCAAGAGGGAGAGGTTTTGGCCCTGGCTCGAAGAGCCTAAAATTGTGTCTCTTGTGTTTTTGGTAATTGACTTGAGGAAAGAGATAATAAGCTAAGAAGAGGAGACATAAGTAAAAGAAGTAAGCTCATAAGTAATTATCAAGAAGATAAATTTAATTAAACCTAGCCCTACCTAATTCTGAACAAATTGTACCTACGTCGGTCGTGTTATACCTCCCGTCATCTCCAAACTCTATGTTCTATTGGAGGTCCTTCTCCAAGTCACTGAAGAGATCTCTACTTCCCATCATATGGAATGAGGCATCGCTGTCAAGATACCACATGAATCCCATTACATTGTTGGCTATGCATGCAATGAGAGTTAAATCAAGCTCAAACTATGAAGCTAGAGCTTCACCTGCTACTGCAACTACATGGCCTTCTGTGGACATTTCGTGGCATAATGCCCGTACTCATGATAGTGAAAAAACTTAATGTTAGATAAGTCTTTATTATTTCCCTCTGCGCCTTGGGACTTCTTTCCCTTGGATTATTTTCCTTTTCTGACTAATGCAAAATATTCTTCATTATCTTTGGAAGAGGTCTTGTCTCTTCTGTTTCACCTTATCTCTTCTTGTACCAAGTCAGACCACAATGACTCCTACTCTGGTAACTTCTCCCTCACATTTACCGAATCCTAGTAGTTGTGCCAGCTCTTGGGAAGACCTAGAAGTGCTAGCCTCACCAAAGCATCCTTGGAAACTGTCACACTAACACTTCCAAGCTCATCTCGACATTGACTGAACTTCGTCAAGTATTTTGGTATTATATCACCCTCTTCCATCTTGATCTTTCTAAGCTTGTCCTTCATCGTCAGCTTCCTGTGGTCACTGCTATTCTGAAAAAATTATGTTGAGGCCTTCCACATAGCATATGGAGTTCCCTTTCCATAGAGGTTTGAGACAATACGATATCAAACTCCTTCTAATAAGATCCTTCTCATCTTTGCTACATTCTTCTTCCATGCATCAAGATTTTGAGCATATGTTCTCGCGGACATGGGAATATCATTTTCTATGAATTCCTTCAAGCTGTTTTCCTCTAACACTACCTCCATTTTGTCCTTCCATGCTATGTAATTCAAATTACCCTCAAGGGCATATTTGAGTCTCAAGCCATAGAAAGACATCTTGATGTGCTACTAGTCCTAAAGAATAAATCTGTAAATTCGATGTACCCGTTCAAAACAAATTGTGCTTCTCTTCTATAGTGATTCTTGCTCTGATACCATGTAGAAATTATCTGAATGGATTCAACTGATCTTGTAATGTACTAAAACAAAATATTGAATCACTTCTCCAAATTGTGGAAACCAATTTCGATCACACATTGACATAAACAAGTAAGAGAAAAAAAAAATCAATTGCACAATACAAGATATATATGGGGAAAGCCTCAGCTAAAAACCCCTATATCTATATATTGCATAAAGTCAAGAACATGAAACAATAAAATATGATTCCTTTCCTCAGAAATCTTTGCACTCTACTCACTGTCTCACTTTGATCCTACCCTGATCTAAGCAGGTCTGGTCCAATATTTAACCACTTGCTTGCCTTTGCCTGACCAACCTTGCTTACACATTTTTTCTGATGATCTCATGCATTACTTGTACAATTTTCTAATTATACAACTGGTAGTTATCTTCTTTTTAACCCCAATCTCAACTTGGTCTTCCTTAAAACCAACATATGTCCCAAATCATTTCACTATTTTTCCATTGTAAAACGAAATATGTAATTAAAAATATGTAGCAAACTTGATCTCATTATTCTTTATTTTGTTTTAATATTTACTATATATATAGTATACACATAAAAATATAAAAAATATATAAAAAATATAAATTATATTATTGTCAAAACATTATATAAATAAAATTATGAATAAATTATATTTAAAAAATTTCAAAACAAATTTTATATTATGCCAACCTACCACTTCTCCGAGAAGCTATCTTTTGGTTTAGCTCAACTTCTAGAAGAAGTTATCTTTGATTTTGTGTGCAGGGCTAGAATTTCAAAACAGATCTAATTGTGAAATGTGAGGTTTTCATAGTTTTCTTTTAATCTATTTTCACAATTAAAAAGAAAAAAATAAACAATTTTATAATTTTTTTAATTTGACGAACAAATCACCCCATAATTTTTAACCGAAATTTCATCCCTACTTTTGTGTGCTATGGCAATCTGCAGATAATAACGACCACACCTTGGCCTGAAATTCGGTTTAAGTTCGCCTTTTGAAGTTTCCTATCTTAACTAGTTTTTGCGGAAAGGCACGTGAACCACAAAGGCAGGAATGTTGACTCCCCTTGTACGCAATATGCACAGAGTAGCAGGCATTGCACGTTTGGGTGGCCAACTTGTTACAGAAAATTCATGGTGTCAGCACACAACTCCACTGAATCTTTAGTGGTGAAAAGATTCAGTACTATTTAAAAAAAAACACTAGAACATCCAAAATCCTGAAAGATGACCGCTGAAAAATGACAGCTGCAATCAAAATTTCTAAAAAGTTTTGCTAATTTTTCTCACAATCTTATCAAAATTTCTATTATTTTCAAAATAAAATTATGAAATGCAATCTATTACCAGACCACAAAATTATGATGATCCACCTAGTATTTCAGTTTGTCTCTTGTTTGTGCGTAGTGAAAGGCAAAACACTGAAGCCCACACACAATTAGTTGGAAATTGGAAATACAACAAACTGAAGCCCACCAGTTGAAACCCTAAATTTTTATTTTGCCTATTTCCAACAAAGGCTGCAGAGAGAGGCCGTGTTTTTTGTATGTATGTTTGTGGCAGGCCGGGACAAAAGAGAAGAGAGCACTGTACAACACGTAAAGTAGCAGTTAAAAGTGATCTTCTATTTGTTTAGTTGCAGAGACTGAACTCCATTTGTACGCCAAGGGTATTTATATACAAGGGGAAAAATGATCGCAGAGAGATCTGAAATTACCGTAATGGTAACAATCTTTTTAATTTAGGTATCAGTTGGGTTTTATTAATAGATTAGATGATGGGGTTTTGGTTGCGGTACTTATTATATTTGTTGAAAGAATTATTGTATTTCTATGGAATTTGTAATTTTCATTTGGGGATCTTATTTATTTGTTTAAAAAGTTTATTAACACTAGCTGATTTTGGTTTGACAAATCTCTTTATGGTATCATAGTATAGGCCCAAGTTCCATTCCCAATTGTTTTTGAAAAATATTAAGACAATCACAACACTTCCATAAAATCTATAATTCCATAATTTAAACATTCTAAAACTTAATTACAAATCCTAATTACAAATTTGAAAAGTTTACCAACACCTACAACCGCCTAACCTCTTCACTATTTTCGAGTCGATCGGATCTTCAGCAGTCCAGGTTAGTCCTAACCGCGATCGTGGATTACAGATTAGCCAATTCATATGTACATGGGCATGCAGTTGCCCTAATTCGAATATGTCAGGTGCCAGGGCTAAAAGCCTTATCATTACGGTAGACTGTAGCTTAAAAGAACTTACAGAATAATTTAGAATTCTGTAAAGATATTAATAAATTTCCGCTAAGATTTATTATAATCTTGTTTATAGTTGTTAAATTTCAGTATTTTGAGCGGTCTAAAAGTTTTTGATAATGCTGAATCTATTTCCATTATCAAAAATACAATTTAAACATTCCAACTACTTGATTTTTTAATTTTTTTTTTTACCAGATTCTGACAAATAACTACCATCCTAGCTATTCTATAAACTGAATACACAACTCGAAAATAATAGGCACAGATTTGTCAATTTGTCCTTTATAACAAAGCTTATCAGGCTATTCTGAAAGGTTTGTCAATGAGGCAAAGTAAAATTAGCGGAGGTAATTGTTGGACTAATCCGGTGTGACAATGGGTAATGGTAACTTGGTAAGGGTTTATTAGTTTATTAATAAATTTGGGTGCAAGGGAAAATTTCTATATTATATCATAAAGGCATTTACAGAAATCAATGTTGACAGCCCAGTAGAAGAATTATAAATTTATGAAATTTTTAGTTTTCCGTAAACTTTTATGGATCTGCTGAAAGACGTAATCATGCTCCATCCATGCCATTTTCCTCGTGCCCGAGATATTCGTAGTTCAATTGTTTCGTTTTTTTAAACTAAAAATCCCGTCCTGTTGGTTATTATTCATTTTGCTCGGATAAAATTCATAATGAGATAATTTCTTTTGTTGAGTTTAACTTTAACATATATATATTTTAATTGGTTATTATTCATTTTGCTAGGATAAAATTCAATGACATAATTTTTTTTTGGTTGAATTTAATTTTAATATATATATACTCTTTAAGTCTAATGTTAAGGGATCTACCAGTTTAGCCAATGTATTCTTTTCCACAAGAACATAGTATAATGTAAACCCCTTTTGGCAGACTAAGGTTTATAGGGTCCTTTGCGAAGTCTACAATATTTCTAATAATATTAGGGGGGGTGAAATCAAAATTGATGGTAGTTAAAACACCTTGCTCATGGAAAGTGATAGGGTCAATTCTCTTCATGAGCTTTTGGGTTTAGGCTTTGCTAATAAGCCTATGGGAAGTGATTCGCTCTTAAATTTGCTCAATTGGTGATTGCATGTTATGAAGTATTATGTAAATTGTAAAATCAGGGTTTGAATTCTCATACTTCATTAATCCAAATCCCACAAAGATTTTTAAAAACATGAGTTTAAAGTCCAAGGGGTCTTGAATAGAGGGTGATTTCGTGCTCTATTAAGGCATTCCTTGATGTGAAGTTACCGGTTCAATTCCCAACCAGATACCGGTGATATATTGGACATGATGAAGATGTAGCCTTACCAAGCATACAAACAAAGAAAACTTGAGTTTAAATTGTTTACTCTGTATAATTCCAGTGCCCCACAGGTTTTTTAGGTGCTCAATCCATTTATGCATTCAAAAATGTACTTTAAACAACAAACATCTTGAAATTGTATTGCTCAATTTTGTTGAATTCCAGTGAAAAAAGCTATTTCTAACCAGCCATTTAAATTATATAACAACACTAAATATATTAATATCCCACTATATATATTTAATAAATTACTTAAATTAGCTAAATATATTTTTATAAATAAAATCATATTAATATGAACTTGTTTTTAGTACTTCTTTTTGGAGTTTCGGCTCTAGAATCGAGTCTAAAAATTTGATCCCAAATCTTGATTTATGTGATCTGAAATCTTGATTTATGTTATTTAAACTTGTTTTTTTGACTGTATATATAGATTCAACATCCTAAAAAAACCTAAAATTCTAAGACACTTTGATTATGCAGAAGTTACATATAAAAAGAATTTTAGAAAAATAAAATAAGAAAAATACATAATAACTTCCAACCAAAAACAACAAAAAAAAAAAAAAAAAAACTTCCAAAATATCCTATTAAAAACAAATCATATTATAATACTATTATTTAAACTTAAACAATAATATAATATAGTAATATTAATATTATATAAATATATTTATAATAAAAATTATATTAATGTTAATTTGATATATTTTTTATTATATTAAAATACATAATTCTTAATATTTTATTAGGATACTCCGAGAGCCGGTATTTCCACCTCTATGATTAATTTTCTTAATAAAAAGTTAAGATGTATTTGCAGATATCACCTCCATGGTCGCAACTTTCTTTCATAGACTCTTTATAACGTCCTTTTGTTTATGGTTTTTCATCATCTTTTCCTATGGCTTCATAAAGATTTTTTCCATTTTCATACTATGAGGTTCATCACTACTTTTTTGTTATGTCATTTTTAGAGTATATGCCATGTAGCTTTTTTTAAAGATGTAAATTGATGCTCACTTTATGTTGGATCTGAATAAGAACTATTTACCTATTTCATAGGTTTTTAACACTGTTACCGATGAAATAGGTAACCTGACCTTAAAACGAGAACTCTAGCCCAAAAAGACTCAAAAAACATGAAAAAACACCCCAAAAACAAAAAAAGTGTATTCTAGAACGCACTTGGTTTTTTTTTAAAGTCAAATTTCAACATTTTATAAAATTATGCTAAAAACAAAATTTTTTCTTCAAAAAGGATTGAAAAAACACCCTCAAAACAAAACCAGTTGATGCTGGAATAACAAATAAAAAAAATAATTGTCATATTTTTGACATTTTTAAAAATAGAAATAACATTTTTGAATTTTAAAAATTCAAACATTAAAAAAAACCTAAAATTTAAGAAAAAAGCAAATTTAAAAAATAAAAACATTTTAAAGCTTAAAATTTAAAAATATATAGGAATAAAAAAAAACCTAAAATTTAAGAAAAAAAAAACCTAAAATTTAAGAAAAAAATAAAAAATAAAAAATAAAAAAAATTTAAAGATTAAAATTTCAAAATATATAGAAATAAAAAAATAAAAATAAAAACAAAATAAAAATATTAAATTAAAAAAAATACAAGTTAAAAAAAAAAAAATTATAAAAAATAAAATATAGAAATTAAATTTAAAAAAGAAAAAGAAAATGTTTATTAAATTAAAAAAAAATTTAAAATAAAAATTTAAAATAAAAAAAAATTTAAAGAAATATATTAAATTTTAATAATTAAAAAAAAAAAAAAAACAAAACCATTATTGAAATTAAAAGTAAAAAAATGAAAAATTAATTAAAAATAAAATACAATAAAAATATTAAATTTAAAAAATTATATATTAAAAAAGCAAATAGATTTTAAAAAATAAATTAAATTTAAATTATAAAAAATAATATATATATATATATATATATATATATATATATATATATATATATATATATTAAAAATATATATATTAGATTTTCTTAAATTTAAAAAAAAATGTTAATATTAAAATAACAAATTAAATTAAAAAAAATATTAAATTTTAATAAATAAATGAATAAACAAATAAATTTTGAAATAAAAAATAAATTTTAAATATGAAGTAAAAAAAAAAATATTGTTAAAATAAAAAGTTAAAAACTTTAAAAAACAATTAAAATTCAAAAATTGAAAAAATAAATTAAATAAAATATATTAAATAAAAAATAAAATAAAAAAACATATTAATTTCAAAATATTAAGTTTAATTAAAAAAAAAATATAATTTTAAATATACCATTTTAATTGAAATTAAAAAAATATAAAAATTTTATGTAATTAAAAAGAAAATAATAAAAATTTAAAAAATTAAAAAAAATATTAAATTCAAATAAATTAAAAAAAATAAATACAAAATTTACTAAATTTAAAAAAATTAAATGAAAAAACTAAACATAAAATTTAATAATAATAAAACATACCAAAAAATTTAAAAAAAAATCAATTAAATAAAAAAAAAAATACAAAATTTAATAAAAATTATTAACAAAATTTAGAAATTTAAAAAAAAAAAAATGAATAAAATTAAAAAAAAAAACAAAAAAAAATTAAAAAAAATTAAATTTAAAATATAAAAATTAAATTAAAAAAAATAATTTGAATTTTTTGAATTTAAAAAAAAATTAGAAAAAAAAAATCAAATTAAAAAATAAAAATAAAAATTTTTGATCGTGGTGGCACCGCCAATCGGTCTCCCGCCCAGGTGGCAGCGGAGGCCGGCCGTTGGGCTTGGAATCAGCCTCCCGCGGCAGGAGGTCAATTCCGGGAATCGCCCTCCTGCGGCGGGAGGCCGATTCCGGGAATCGCCTTGCTGCGACGGGAGGCCGATTCTGGGAATCGCCCTCCTGCGACGGGAGGCCGATTCTGGGAATCGCCCTGAAGCCGATTCCGACAATCGCCCTCCTGCGACGGGAGGCCAATTCCGGGAATTGCCCTCCTGCGACAGGAGGCCAATTCCGGGAATTGCCCTCCCGCGGCGGGAGGGCGATTCCCAGAATCGGGAGGGCGATTCCCGGAATCGGCCTCCCGCTCAAGTTACGGCGGAGGCTGGCCACTGGGCGGGTGGGGGGCTGCATGCAGCCTCCCTGCCCGCCCAGCGGCCGGCCTCCGCCGCCACCTGGGCGGGAGGCCGATTGGCGGCGCCACCACGATAAAAAATTATTATTATTATTTTTTTTAAATTGATTTTTTTATTTTTATTTTTTTTTTTATTTTAATATTTTAGATTAATTATTTTTTAAAATTTAAAATCTATTTATAAAATTTATAAAATTTTAATTTAATTTAATTTTTTTTTTTAGTCTTTTAGTTTATTTAGTTTTCCATTTTTAAAATTTATAAATTGTTTCATTTAAAAAAAAAACAGTAAATTTATGGATATTTGTTTTTTAATTATTTGCACGTGGTTTTTTTTTTTTTTTTTTTTTTTTTATTGTTTTATTTTAATTTTGTTTTTAAATTTTAAATTTTGTTTTGTTTTGTTTATTTATTTTTTTTTTTAAATTTGTTTTTATGGTTGATTTTAAAATTTGTATTTTTTTTTCTTCTTATTATTATTTATTTAATTTAAATTTTTAAATTTAATTTTTTCTTTTTTGTATTTTATTTTTTTTATCTAAATTTTAATTGTGTAATTTAAATTGTTTTTAAATTTTCTATTTTTTTTTTTTTAATAACTTAGAAAAAAATGTTCTTGATGTTTTTTTTTTTATTTTTCTGGTTAATTTTTGTTTTTTTTCTTTAAATTATGTGCTTTTTTTTCAAATTTTGTCATTTCTTTTGATATAATTTTCGAATATTTTTGTTTTTTTTTTTTGTTTAATTCTTTTATTTTTACAAGTTAATTTTGTTTTTTTTACATTTTTTTGGTTTTTTTTTATTGTTTTTTTATATATATTTTTATCTAAGTTTTGTGTTTTATTACTAACATGAAAATCACCACTCTAAAATAAAAAGGTTGATGTTGCATCAATACGTTTCAAAATTAGCATGAAAATCACCGCTCTAAAAAAAAGAGTTGATGTTGCATCGATACGTTTCAAAATTAGCATCAAAATCACTAGCATTTTAAAACAAATATTCATACTTCATAAATAAAAATATTAGAGTGTCAAAAATATGCTAAAAAAAAAAAGGTGATTCTACATCACCACTTTTCAAAATCGGGTGCTTTTTATGCTACCGAAAAAAAGTAGGTAATAGTGTGGTTACCTATTTCATCGGTAACCGTGTTTTTTGTTGTTTTATAAATTTATGTTGAGTTGAATTTATATATAATTTAAATTATATATAGTTTATGAGAAGTTTGAAGGGTTTGTTTAATTGATGATAGTTAAAATACTATGCTAACGGAAAGTAATAGGGTTAATTTTCTTCATATGTTTTTGGAGTTAGATTTTGTTAATGAGTTTATAAGAAGTGATCCCTTCTTAAATATGTTCAATTGGTGATTGCATGTTATGAAGTATTATGTAAATTATAAAATCAAGGTTGGAATTCTCATAGTCATTAATGGAAAATCCACTAAGATTTTTAAAAACTTGAGTTTAAATTGTTTACTCTGTATAATTCCAGTGCTCCAGATTTTTTGGGTGCTGAATCCATTTATACATTCAAAAGTGTACTTTAAACAACAAAACATCTTGAAATTGTATTGCAAGATTTTAGTAAATTCGAGTGAAAAAAATATTTCATTTATAAGTTATAGACTAAGCATATATATATATATATATATATATATATATATATATATAATTAATTTCCCAACCATTTAAATTATATAACTACACTATATATATATTTAATAAATTACTTAAACTATTTTAAATATATATTAAATATTACTAATATGCTAAATATATTTCTATAAATAAAATCATATTATTAAGGAGTTGTTTTCTAGTGCATTTTTTTGGAGAGGGAGCTGAAATCTTGATTTATGTTATTTAAACTCATTTTTTTTACTATATATAAATTCAGTACCCTAAAAAACTCCTGAAACATAAATCTACAAAAAAACTTTCAAAAAATCACATTAAAAATAAATCATACAAATATTATTATTCAACATTAAACATTAATATCATAATATTTAAAAATATTAATATTAATATTATATAAATATATTTATAATAAAAAATATATTAATATTAATTTGATATCATTTTTATTATATTAAAATACACCATTCTTAATATTTTATTAAGATGACAACTCTGTTGGCCGGTATTTCCACCTCTATGATTAATTTTCTTAATAAAAGTAGTTATGATGTGTTTGGAGGTAGCACCTCCATGCCACAAGGGCTTCACTCAATGAACGTCTAACATATCACGTGCGATCAAAGCATATTAAACAATACCCTTAATTTGAGTACATATTGGAAGATGCCTCTAAAAATCACATTTTTAACCCCCTACCAATATAAAGCTAATACACCTTCATAATTTAAAAATCCCCTACTTTCACTATATATTGTAGGTATCCATTTTTTCATTAACATTTTTTATACCCCTTTATATTTTTTCATTAACTTTGAGGTCCATTTTTTATTCCAACAAATATAAAACCCCTCTACCCCCTATATATCCCCCAATATATTATGTCATTTTTTCCTCATTATATATCCCCCAATATATTATGTCATTTTTTCCTCATTATATATCCCCCAATATGAATGCACGTGTTATAATATTGCTTCCATAGTGAAGCCCCTGTGCTCCATGCTCACAACTTCCTTTCATAGACTCTTTATAACATCCTCTAGATTTATGGTTTTTCATCATCTTTTCCTTTCGCTTCACAAATATTTTTTCCATTTTCATACGAGGTTAAGGACTGCTTTATGGTTTTTCATCCTCTTTTCTTATCGCTTCACAAATTTTTTTCCATTTTCTTACTATGAGGTTCATGACTTCTTTTTTTGTTATGTCATTTTGGAGTACCTGTCATGGGACTCCTTAAAAATGTAGATTGATGTTGATCTAATGTTGGATTTGCAAAAAAACTATGTACTTGTTTCATATATTTGTTTGTTGATTATTTCTGTCAATTATATACATGTTTATGCTTCATTGAGTGAAGAACTATGGACTTGTTTTACATATTTTTTTTACTGATTTTGTCTCTCAATTGTATTTTCTTTTGAAAGAAAAAGACTCGGCTAAACAATTGGTGAATTTTGGTGAACATCGATAATAATTATGTTAGTATACGAATTATTTTATATATATTATATAATTTACCATTGTTAAAGTTAATTGGGTTTAAGTTGAGTGTTGGTGATAAATATTGTTATCCTTTTGGGAGGGTTTAATTTTAGTTCACCAATGTAACTTTGTTAAGTTCATTTTTTATTTTTATTTTTCAGAAAGAAAAAACATTGTATATATTATATAAACAGTACATGTACAAAAGATATATGATAGCATCACAACATTCCTAAGCATATGGATTTGTATATAGGATGGCATGGCCCATCAACATCATATATCAAGGATAAGAAATATCAGATCACATCATAGAGCATCATCGTATCTGAATATGCAAGCATAGGAGATATCGACTATCAGCTAATGAAATCCAAATTGCTATCAGCAAAAAAAATACATAAACACCATGTCTGATTAAGTATTTCGTGATTGCAGCAACATCAAAAAGAAAAATAAAGTCACGCTCACTTGATGATCATCCAGGAGGCAATCATAACAAAAACCTTTTTTTTTTTGCAAAAAATGTTCACGCTCGCTTGTTGCTGTCTAAGAGGCAAATATAAAGCCAACTTTTTAGTCCCAAAAACGAGTATCACGCTTGCCTGTAAGATGAAGAAAGGAAAATATAACACGCTCGCATGTTGAACCATTTTTTTGTTGAGATCAATTCCTGGAATAGGTATCGTGAAGGTCCTATAGCATCGGGAGGCTCTATATAGGAAAATATGAATACGCCCAGTAGGAAGGCTGAGACATTTTTTTGATAATGTGTCAGCTCTTGTATTGATCTCTCTATAAATATGATTCCAAGACAGTGCATTAAATTTTAACATCAAATGTTTTACTCGGTCAATCCATCCTTGTGCACCCTGTAGGTATAGGCCATTTTTACGAGAAAAATTATCAATGATGATCTTAGAATCACCATAAACGTGAGCAGATTGTAAATTTAGATGAAGTGCCATCCAGAACCCACTCCATAAGGCCAATAGTTAAGCTTTGTTGTTAGCCCCATGCCCTCCATTCCATCTTATGTGGTATCTGTCTCCATCACAGAGTTTAATCCATGCTCCACAGCCACAAGACTTGTCTTGAAGCGCGCCATCAAAAAATATTGTCAAGAGGGCAATGGGATGAGGCTTGTTATGGACCGAAAAATTGTTGATATGTTGATCTTCCATAGAGACACCAGTCAGCCATCTCATGATAAAACCATGAAGCATAGGAACATTTGTAGGGCAGTATTCGAAGATCAGTCTATTTCTAGCCCCCCATAATTCCCAAAAAATATAAATAGGCAAATATTTGTACTTGTCACTTTGCTTCCCCCAAACCTGTATGGAATATTATAAATTCATAGGTTGCCAATCCTATCTCCCTAAAAACTTCGAAAATAAAGCCCAAATCCTAAGTTTGAGAATCAAAATATTTATATTCTTCATAATATTCTTTATCATTTTAATTTTATGATACATTTATAATATATACTATGATAGTGAAGTTTTTATTTTATTTTTATGACATAGTTTAATTTATATATCTATATACTATGTTATGTTGTTTGATTTTTGTATTTATGTTTTAAGAGGATTAAATTGAATTTTAATGTTTTTCCATGGCTATGACATATTATGTTTATATTGTGACATTTTTGTTGGATATAAAATATTGATTTATTATGTGTTTTTTTAATTATATTGCATTAGAATGTTTATCTATCGAGAGATACGATTAACTATTTTTTATTATGGTTAACATTGTTACATTATGGTTAGCAATGGTGGAGGATGGTTTTTTTTGGTCAACTAAGTTTGACTATGGCTGAATTACATTGACCACGTTCAACTATTGATTGATCACATTTCATGTTTCTCAGTGGTTATCTCTCATTGCAACATTCAAGTTGGTTTACTATGGTTGAATTTTGATTCATTATGGTTGATCATAGTTGATCTTGGTTGAATTATGTCACATTATTGTGTTCTTCAAGATTTTTGTCACATTATGACATTCATATTAACTTATCTATGTTGAATTGTTATGTTCCTCAATCACTTGTGCAATGTAACATTTATTAAGGGTTACTTTGCATGGAATTTGGTTGGTCGTGGTTGATATTTTACTTATGTTTAATTGCCACATTCCTTAAAATTTTGCTCACATTACTACATTCATCTTAGTTGAGTTATGTTGAGTTGCTACATCTAAATTCTTTTGTTGCATCACGATGTTTATTAAAGGTTAGTCACATTGAGTTTTGTGAAGTTTGGTTGGTGATGGTTTACTTCGGTTGATCATATTTTACCATGGTTGACCATGTTTACTATGGGGGAACATGTTTAACTTTGGTTGAGTATGGTTGGTAATTACTCATTGTCATTGATAATGGTTGATTATTGCTAACTATAATGGACTGTGTAAACCTGGTTTCGTCATGGTTGACTGTGGTTAGACATGTTTGTCAATGGTTGATGATATTTTAGTATGTTTGGAAATGGTTGAATATGATTAAATTTAATTGAGTATGATTGAATATGGTTGTGTAATAGTCTCATTTTGATTCCACGTTTGGTAATATAATTGTATAAATGATTAAGATTAAAAATTGGACAATATGTTTGAGGATCAAGAAATATAAATATTGCATTGAAATATTATTAAAAAAATGTGTCACCTAAGAAACCAGATTCATTGGGTGGGGCCCACGAGTCCCGAATTCATCGTATTGGATACGATACGTACAGATTCATACCCATTTCATAGGATTCGATCATTTCTGTACAAGACACATGGAATCTTGATCGTGTCCTGTATGGACATGATCGAAAAACAATTCGACCAGCGAAAAAGTGCGAGATTTGACTTATAAAAGTCATATTTCTCTCATTCTTTCTCACATTTATTTGTTTATGAAGTGAGCAAGGAGCAAGTGTTAGCAAGGAGCAAGGGTTATCAGGGAGAAAGGGAGTTTTTTCAAAGAGATTCGAGCATCCGGTAAGTGCACTGTCCCTCTATGTTTTTGCATTTAGTTTACTGTTAGTGTTTGCATGTTCATATGTTTTATATATTTCGTCATTTTTATTTTTATTTTTTACAGTATTCATGGCTCAATCAAGGGTAGCAAGACAAGGACAAAAAAAGGGGAAGAATGTCCCCATTGGAGATGCCCCTCCTATCCCTATTTCATCAGGGTCTATAAGTATTCCATCTATTGGAAGTGGGGCTGCAACATTAGCTTCAAATGTGCAGGAAAAACAAACTCATGACCCCAAATACCCATTGTGGAAATATGTGAAAAGAGAGGTAGGGCCAAGCAGCAAGGCAAAGGGAGGAGGCAATTGTTCATGGAAATGCAATTTTTGCAACTCCCATTTCACTTGCACATATTTTCGTGTGAAAACTCATTTGTTGGCTTTGCCAGGTTGTGGAATTGTAGGTTGTTTAGCAATTGAATCGACACACAGGAAGGAATTGGACAAAGAGAAATTTGTTGGTGTGGAAAATGTGGCATCAAAATCAAACAAAACAAGAATGGTGACCCCCTTCCATTCTTAAGGAAAAGCAGCAACAAGTTCGTTTTTGAGAGTTTTAGTATGGGACAACGAGCAAAGAGGAAGGAAAATGTAGTTGGTCCAATGGACAAAAAATTTCAAAAAGAGAAGAGGGAATAGGTTGATCTCACGATTGCATTTTGTTTCTATCATAACTTCATATCCTTTAATGTTACACGGTCACCTCTATTTATTGGATGTGTCGAGCTCTTATTCATGGGGCTCCATCAGGGTATGTTCCTCCTAGGTCAGAGAAGCTCAAAACCACATTGTTGAAAAAGGAAAAGAAAGAGGTGGACAAAATGCTTGAGGCTATTAAATCAGCATGACTAACATATGGGGATAGCATTGTTTCTGATGGATGGATAGATCCAACACGCTACCCACTCATCAACTTCATGGTGTCATCCTTGAATGGTCCATTTTTCGTAAAATCAGTGGATGCACTTGGAAAGTACAAGGATGCACAATATATGGGTGATTTATTTATTAAAAG
This sequence comes from Pinus albicaulis, assembly GCA_034641835.2. Classification (NCBI taxonomy): domain Eukaryota; kingdom Viridiplantae; phylum Streptophyta; class Pinopsida; order Pinales; family Pinaceae; genus Pinus; species Pinus albicaulis. The sequence continues at coordinate 175,436,732 of CM076578.1, forward strand.
TATTAAAGATGTAGGTGTCGATTGTTGTGTGCAAATCATTACAGATAATGCACCTGTTTGCAAGGTTGCTGGCATGATTGTGGAAACGTAATATCCACAAATGATTTGGAAACCTTGCATTGTCCTTTCATTGAACTTGGAACTGAAATCTATTGCCTCTGATGTGATTTAGATTGGAGCCATTATTGAGGATGCATTACATATCCACAACTTTGTACAAAACAATACAAATGCTCTCACTATCTACAAAGAGTACACCAATCTATCGTTGTTGAAGATTGTGGATACACGGTTTGCCTCTTCATTCATCATCTTGAAGAGGTTGAGGGAGGTGAAGACCAATCTTGGGGCCATGGCTATTTCAAATTTTTGGTCTTTTTGGAGAAAGACAGATCAGGAAGCCTCAAAGAAAGTGAAGGACACAATGTTGGATGATATCTTGTGGGAGAAGGTAGATCTAGTTATTCAGATCATGGAGCCTATCATTTCCTTGCTTTTATTTGTAGATACATACCAACCCATCCTAGGAGAGGTTTATGAGGGATGGGATTCCATGATTGAGTCTATGAGGACCATTCTTTTACAGAGTCAGTGCCCAGAGTATGAGACATCACGAGAGGCCTTCTTCACCAGCATACATGATATTCTTGTTAGCATATGGAACAAGAATTTCACACCTTTACATTGTTTGGCTCACTTCTTAAACCCAAGATACTACTACCATGAGTGGTTGAATGGTGGACTTTCCCGCAGATTCCCTCCTCACATGGATGGTGAAATCTCACAGGGGAGGAAAGATGCATTCATGAGGATTTTTCAGGAGAGGGAATCCCTTAATGAGGTGGAGGATGCCTTTGCATAGTTTTCCACTGTCACTGGGCGATTTGCAGGCTATGATGTGATTCAAGACAAGGGGACTAAGAAGCCCTATTCTTGGTGGGAAACTCATGGGGCAACAAGCCCTCATCTACAGCAGTTAGCCATGAGGCTTCTCTCTCAGGTGACTTCATCCTCTTGTTGCGAGAGGAATTGGAGCACATATGGGAATTTGTATAGTGTGAAGAAGAGAAGGCTTGAGCAGTCCAGGAAATAGACAATGATGTATGTGCACACCAACCTTTGTCTCATCTACAGGTAGAGGGAGGATTGGTTGAAGGGAAAGACAAAAATGTGGGATGTATTTCATGATGATATGGATATGGAAAATAGTGTTGAGTTGGCATTGGAAAAATTGGACCTCAATGCGCTAGTGCTAGAGCCTGTCATATTTGATGATGCTGATACAGTAGAGGCGTCATCCTCCACACCAGTAGATGCAGAGATGATAGAGGAGGGGGAGGCAGCAGAGGAAAGTAGTGGTGAGCATGATGATAAGGATGAGGAAAATGATGTTGATTATGATGATGAGGATTTATGAGTCATTAAATCTGACTCATTGAGGCTTCGAGCTTGTATTCTTGTAGACTTGTATACTGTAGTTTTTTTATATTTTATATTTCTATTTTCCATTGGCAATGTACTTATGTAACACATTTTGATTCTAATGACTTGATGAGAAAACTACAGTATCTTACTACCTTGTCTTTCTGAGTAAATTTGTAAATTGTAATATGTATGATTCACAATTGTATGATGTATCTACTATCAATGTATCAGTGTATCAATGTATCATGTATGAGTATCTAAGATCTTAAATCTATGTTTGAATCAATGAATTTGTATGAATTTGTGTAAAAAATATCTATTTTTTAATATATATATATATAACAAAATAATGTATAATGTATCCGGACATGTCCTATTCTAGGGTTCACCATGTCCTGAATCCGATTCTCGAGTCCCCGTATCCATCGAATCCTGAATCCCCGTGTCAGGTGACTTAGTGTGTCACCTATTAAATGATGAGGGGGATGAAAATAAGGGGGGAATATGATTCCATGAAAGAGGAAAAAGAGGGGGCTTAAAGGGACTTAGAGGGGCTGAAACTAGAAAACATATTAATTATTTTCACCCAAAGTTACTTTACCTTAACTTATGTTAAAATAATATCAAATTGGGGATGTGTGGCAAGGCATTTGGGAGGAATTCCTAGAGTGAAAAGTAGCTATTTGGTGCACTGTATACTTAATACTTAGTTTTGGGTATATATCCATATTTTAGTCCATTCTTTTAGCACAATTTATGCTGCAAGGGGGAGATAACTAAGCTTGAAATAGATGAATGAGGTTTACTATGTGCAATTTTATTAGGAAATAACCAAACTACATGTAAGAATTTTGTTGATGAGAAATCCATTTACAATTGAGAATCCCTATATATCCTAGCATTGATATTTCATAGTGAGTGTGCTCTTAAGCCCAAGAAAGAGGTTTGATAACCGAAGGGCTAACATGATAAAGAGGGGGATCAAATTCTATTGGATCTGTAAACTAAATGGGAAAAGAGAGCTAGTGAGTTAGGGTTGTTATGTTGGTTGTAGTGGGTAATTACAAGAGTGGACTATAGCTAGTTACACGATCTTGTTTGTCCTCATGGATACATAGACCCAACTTTGGGGTTTCTTCTTATAAAAATATTTGATTCAAAAATTACCATGGATAGGAGGGACATCCCATGTTTATTGTTAGTTTTCTAATATTTCTTTAAAGGATATGTATTCTCTTTTATTAGGTTGATTACACTATTTATTATATGTATTCTATGTGTCTAATTGCTATGATGTTAATGAATAGTGATTATTATAATTTTTCAGAATGTTTGAATGCAAATTACATTTGATTGCTTGTCATTATGCATTCACATGTTATCAATTAACAAAAAAGAGAACAATTGGCATCAAATTTGTACTTGAAATAATGAATTGGTGGAATTGAGGAAAATTTAAAAGCACCCCACCATGCCAATAGTGAGTAGGGGTAGATGTATGTGTTACAATGTGGTATTAGAGCAAAGGTTATGTTAGGTCCATGTAATTTTCCAAATTGGCAATACCAAATAGACAAGGGTAACATCAAACCAACTTTGGAGTCCTAGGACCTAGCCTTCTTGGACTGAGAGAGGGCTCTCTATATATTTATATAAAATATATGAATTTTTTATTCAAGGATGTTGATTTTAAGCTAGTTAAAGTGGTATGGTTTGTTTGATTTGTTTTGTTTGGCTGGGTTTCTTTTCAAGTAGAACAGATAGAGTAAGAGGAATTCAAACCATTTGGCTATGGAGTATGTGAAAGGCTTCAGAAGTACAACAATAGATCAAGGGTTTTTCATAGGGAAAGTTAACAAAGCCAAATGGATCTTAATAGCTTGGGTGGATGTGAAATGAACAGTAAATTGTGAATTAAGTACATTTAAAGGGCAATTAAGAATCCTTTAACATATACTATAAAAAGAAGGGCTTTCAAGATCAATATGCTTAAGAAATAACCAAAGGACAGGGCACACCATAAAATTATCTAGTCAAACTTCACCAAGTAAACTTTAAAACAACAATCTAGCAAACCCGAGAGAGCAGGGGACTCCTAAATTCTCTAGTTATTCACCTTCAGAGAAACAAAAAATTTAAGATAACACATTAGTAATGATACAAGAGCAAGGAATTCCTAAATTCATTAATAAAACTATAAAAGACCTTCAAAGTGACTATTCAAGATGGACTAAAGGACAGGGCAAACCATAAACTTCTTCAGCCAAACCCTAATTAGTAAACTCCAAAGAAAAGGCCTTAAAAACAATGTTTTAAGCTACACCAAAGGACATGGCATACTATAAAATTCTTTGGCCTGACTCCATTAAATCATTTTCAAGGAAAAAAAGTTGAGTGGAACTAGAGATAAATTCAGAATTCTCCAATCAGACCTAGCAGAGGAAAAAATCTAAACAAGAAAAGGTAGACAGAATTAAGGTGCCTCTCAACAACATATTTTAATCTAAATTTTATACTCTGTCATAAGGGAAAGATGAAAAATATGGAAAACATAAGAAGACAAGTACTAAATTAGAAAAAAATCACCATTAACCAGGTTCATGAATCCTATGAATATGCTTAATCCATTGATGCTCAATCCAAGACAGTCACAAAGCTCCAAAACCAATTTCTTCACAACTCCAAGTTATGTATATTGAGCTCAACAATCAACCAACAACATAATGAATATTACATGCAATATTTAACTACAAAATGATGAAGTAAACCCTAGCTATGGTTTTAGAAGTCATTAATTACATAGTGAAGTCACTTTTACCTTTGAGACCATGCAAGGCCCAAGGACAAATCTCTAAAACACATTTACGGAAAACATAACTTCTAACGTAACTATTTGAGCTAATTTTGGAGAAAATTTGACTTTAAGACCTTAAAAGATATTTTGCAATAACTCCTAGCAAGGGCACAGCTCCAAGGTACAGGGGCGCAACGCTAGGCCAAGGGCGCAGTGCCAATATTGGAAAAATCACCTATTGCAGCTGAGTTTTGGGGGCCTTCCCGGTGTCCAAATGAGCTCCATGATAGCTCATTGGAAAGCCTGTCATGTCTAGTTTCCAGATATACCTTTAGTTTCCAGATTGGGGCCAATTTTCCTTGCCAAAAATCCATTCTCCCATGACTGCTAAGGGCACAGTGCCAGTGCTGAAAAGAGGGCAGAAAGGTGTTTTTAGGTGGTTTTTGGCCCTATTTAGGGACCAGTTTTGCTCCAAATGATCTAAAAGTTTCTAAGGATGATGTCCTTAGCATGAGGAACATGGAAATTCCAACCATTTTTCAATTGAGTGCCCCCAAAAGGAGCGTAGCACTAGTGGCACTGTGTGTTTGGCCCTTTTTTGTGCTAGCCAACTCTCAAAAATCAAAATTGTGCACCAAGTGCCAAAATTTGGAATTTACCTCGATGATCATGATTTGGATGCTTGGAGGCATACATCAGCAAGGATATTTAGTTTTTCCTCCTCCTTTGCCTCATTTAGGGCTTGAATCTTTGCAAGGGCCATTTTGAGCTTGGCCCTTGCAATTATTATCCTCATGGCATAATGTCTTGCCATCTTCTTGTGCATGTCAATGTCTTTTTTTTCATTTTAAAGCTGAGCCTCTAGGTGCACATTGGCTCTCTCTAGCCAAGATTCTCTATCATAGCTGATTTCCATGGAAAGCATCTCACTTGGAGTGAGTTTCCCTACCAATTCTATCTCTCTCTCTCTTTCTCGGGCTAAGGCCTTCTTTAACCCAATTGTCCTTGGCCTCTTCCTAGGAAGTTGTTCTTCCTCTCCCTCATTGTCATAAAAAATTCCCAAGGTCTCACCTAGCATAACCTTCATCCTCAAGGTAAATCAGTTGAAACTCTTTTTTAGTTTCATACTTGTTCTCCTCCTCAACATTGATAGGTTCTATGACATTTTCCTTACCCTTTTCAAGCTGATTTTTTGAGGTAGAAGGCATGGCCCATTGCATCTTAAGTGCAGAAAACACATGCCTGTAGCCCCCTCGGTATGTCAAAGGAAAAGGCTCTATGTCAATCATGTCAGTGTCATCTGTCTTACTGTCCTCGTCACTATTTGATGATGTGTCATCATGATATGAGGGTGAAGGGTTGTGGGAAGGTGATGAAGGAAGATCATCATGAGGTGAAGGAATGTAAGTGGATGGTGATGTGGAAGGGTCCTCATGGGGTGAAGGAATGTGAGTGAGTGGATATGTGTGAACAAAAAAAAGTGAAGGAGAAGTAGGAATGGGAGGATGAGTTGAGGAAGGTATATCTTGCTGATGATGGCCTTGTGGAGTAGTAAAAACCTCATTGGAAATGAAGGTCTCCCATGGAATTCCCTTCTGTTGTAGTTTTTTCATAACAACCATCTTAATAAGTGAGTGATGGAATAGGCTCTTCATTTTCTAAGGGTAATCTCTCTTTTTCACTATGTAGGCCATTTTTGCAACGCTTTGGAAAAGGTAATAAGGTATATGCAACATCCTCACTCTAGTAAAATCCATAATAAGTCGGATGTGATATGAGTAAAGATGGGAAAACCTTCCCTCACATGTGAAATACTTCATGAATATCCTCATCATGGGTGCATATTTATCAAGCATATGTGAAAAAGGAAAGATAGATTTGTGGTGATCTTTATACCTAGTTTTTAGATATGGCTCAAAGTAACTCATTTTTAGGTTTTCTTGCTTGAACCACTTTTCTCCCACACTTGGTATTCCTGTAGCATTTGCAATGGCATCTGTAGACAACTCAAAGGTAACCCCAGAAATATTAACTTGTTTCTCATGCAAATTGATAATGAAAAGTCTTGTTAGCTCAGGGTGGTTTTGTACTTGCTACACCTTCTCACAAAATTCAAAGTAGCCTACATGTTTGAAACATGAAACAGTAAGAGGAGATGCCATGAGCTCTCTTATATTGAGGGGTTCAAATCTATTTATCTTCCCTCCCTTATGATCATGCCTCCTTGGAATTTGGGCCTCACCACCACTGTCTTCACCTTCTGACATGTTTTAAATTCTATTTTGGAAACCCTAGTGCTACTGTGAAATGAGATGAAAGGAGGGTGTGAAATGGAATTTTTGCAAATGAATGGAATGAGTGAGAATGAGGGGAATGCATGTTGTGTCAAGCAAGATGAATGGAAGCCCTCAAGCAATGTAACTTCCCTTGGTTTGACTGATACTCTTTATAGGAATATGAAGCAAATGGTAAAACAATGAATTCAAGGTTGAAACTTAGGGTTTGATTAGGGTTTCATTCCATTCATTAAATGATGACCAAAATAGCTTGAAGATGAGCTCATGTCATGTACTTACCTCTTACTAGTGCCTTAGAATACTTGAGAAAATACTTGAAGGAGTTTTGATTTGATTTGGGTGGTTGTATCACTTAGCAAACCCTCCTGTCTAAGCACGCAATGCCAACGTTGAGGGCGCAACGCCAAGCTAAGCACACAACGCCTGTTCTGAGTGCATAGTTCCAAGGGTACGAGAAAAGGATCCCGTTTGGTAAGAGTGCAGTGCCGCTCCTGGCATGCAGCGCCACCTCCCAGGCATGCTGCGCATTCAGAAATTGAACAGATGAAAAGTGCTAGGGGCATAACTCCCACTCCCAGGCATGCAGCGCCAAGATAAACATGCAGCGCCGAGCAAATTTGCCCAAGGTAACTCAGAAAACTCACAATTCTTCCTCTCCTTGAAATGTATAATGCTTTGCAAGGCAACAATGATTCATTTTAAGTGTTAGATGGGCTTTTATAGACTTTTGAATTTAATTTAACTTTTCCAACCCACTTTCTAATGTTTAAAGTCTTTTTCCCTTTCTCACTAACCCTTTTACACCATTTTGCCTTGCAGGTGACTGAAAACATTGAATTGGTTTTTATTTTGATCATTGAGGCATTACAAGTTAATTTTGACAACTTTAGGATGATTACACCTAGCAGCATCTTCAAAATTATCTTTTTCTTCCACCATGGAGTTTAACTCATCTTTTCACCTTCTCTGACTACTTTCTTCAAAACCCTAGGTGTCTGGAGCGATTTACATCAATCATCAGTGTTGTCTTGTAAATTCTCTATAGCCCTTTCAAGTTCATTCATTTATGTCCAGTTCACCTCACCTTTTTCCATATTTCTTCAATATCTTTTGATAGACTTCCTTCATTCTTGGCCTTGTGTGCTTCCTCCATGTCATTTTCTTGCAAGTGATCACTGCTTTGGCACTCAAATTGACCATCAAGTGTAGAAACCCTAATCATCTTGAAGACTAAGTGTTTCCTCTTTCCCTTGCTGTAATTTGTCTTCACTCAGGAGTAGATAGTCTACCTCATCAGTAATTTTTGCTCATAAATCTTTCAACACTTCTGCAAAAGTGCTGAACTATTTCCATTTTTCTCATTTGCAGACTTTGAATTGAGAAGGTAATCATTTTTGGAAAATTTTAGGTCCTTATTGAATAAACATGTATTGACATTCTATTACATCTGAGCTAGATTCTACCAAAGGAAAAGAAGTTCCTGAAACATCCAATTATGACCTTAAAACATGAAAATATGCTAACGACCTAGTGTGAGGTTCCTTTGACCTGATTTTGACTGGAATTTGACTTGGAGGTTTTTCAAGTGAAAACGGAGTATGGTAATAATTTATTATGTCAAAAAGGACATGGGAATGAGTTCGCTATAGGAAACCCTAGAGAGAGGGTGGATTTGATTGACAATGGAAAATAGGGCAACGAGGTTATAGGCAGTAAAGGAGGATGAAAATGAGAGGTATAAGCCCATGATGAGTCTTTTTACGAGTAACAGGATGAATTTGAGAAGACCAACTGAGGAATAGTGATAATAGTTTTAAAAGGATAATGAAGGCAGTGAGATTTCTGAAACCCAAGATATTCAAAGAATATTGTTTTTAGAAATCTAGAACCATCCTATAGTCATCTAAAGATAGTGAAAAATATTGATGACTAATAGTGGCTCCACTTGGGGAGGGAAGCTCCTTTTAGGAAGTGTTAAGAACCTTAGATCACTGATTTTGTAGATGAGATGACTCACATGCTTACTGATTTACTCTTGTTCTTTGAAGCACCAATCTTACAATCTGAAAAATTTGATTGCTTCAATATCAATTCTACCTACCCATCATACTTTTCCTAACATTTTCTATTCATTTGGGTGCATTTGGATTGGAAAACCTTGAACATCATCTTTTCTTTTGAAAGCAAAAACTATCTACTTCCACCCTTATGTCATCCAAAGGATCAGATTAGACTAATGACCCCTTTTTATTCTCTACCTAATCTACTTATTTTTCAATGTTAAACAGTTTGAAAGATTTTCATTCTCTAACCTATCAATAAAAAATTTAAAACATGACCAAATCAAGGTTGAGCATTTTGTTTCTTCATGAGCTATGGCATCTTGGACAAGTGGCACAAAGATTTTATTTTTGTACAAGTAAAACTAGAAAACCGAGGACTATAATTTGAAATCTGTCACTCATCCCTCTCTTTTCTCTTTGGTTTAGATTTAATCTTTGGGAACCAGTATCTTTTCCCTAACCTAGTCTACTGATGAGCCAAGTTTGAATAGTTTGGAAAATCATAATTTTCTAACTTATCAGTAGAAATTTAAAACATGTTCAATCATGGTTAGGCTGTATGACTGAACAAGACCTTATTTTCTTCAAAGCAGTGGCATTTGGACTTGCACACTTTAAGACATATTGTTTTTCGGTATGGGGTTTTACCTCTTCTTTTTATCTTCCCACTTTTTCTTCTTTTATTTGTTTTTGTGTTTCTTTTTTCTGATATTTCATTCAAGAAATGTTATGTACAATGAACAAAGCTTTAAACTAAGAATTTCAACAAAAATAGTGCTTAAGCATCCTGCCTCTAACAGGATCTCCAAATAAATGTGTTTCATCCATTTCTTGTAGAAAGAATGCATTGTTACCTCTTACTGAATGGATGATATATGGACCTTTCCACAGATTTTCAAATTTACCATGCTTGCCTTTGTCCTCTCTTCTTCAATTCCACTTTAGCACTTTGTCTTCAATATGGAAATCATTTTCTTTGGTCCTCTTATCAAAAATATTTTTGATGATCCCTTGCACTGCTTGTGTTCTATTGTATACTTCTTCCCTTGATTACTACAATTGAATGGTTTGGTTCAGCCTCCTTTTTATATCATTCTCCTCTTATTGTACCTCTTTAAGGAGCTTCATCACTGGGACTCCCAAGGATGTTAGAAAAACTGCATCCATGCCATACACTAGCTAATAGGAAGACATGTTAATTGATTTCTTGCTTGTTAATGTTTATACCCATAATGCATGCACTATTTTGCTGTGCCATGACTTTTTTTTCTCCTCCAACAACTTCTTGATGATTTTTACCAAACTTTTGTTAGAGGACTCAACCAACCCATTACGTTGAGGGTAATATGTTGTAGAATGACCTAATGTAATGTGATACTTGTGGAAAAAGTATACCATTCTCATGGATTTGAATGCAGTAGCATTAGCAACGATGATTTTTCTTGGACAGCCAAATATGGACAGAATATTGGTTTCAAGGAATTTTATTATTACCAAGTCAGTGGTAGTCCTTGAAGGGATGGCTTCTATCCAATTGGTGAATCAGTCAGTTGCGTTGAGGATCCATTTGTGTTGGTAAGAAGAGGCAGGGTGGATTTCTCCAATGAAATCTAAACCCCACTATTGAAAAAGAGTTTCAACAGTGATAGGGTGTAAAGGAAAAGACAGTAGTTTTCTCTTTCCCTCACAGATTTGGCATTTATGGCAAGTCACTACTAGCTTGTGGATATCAGGGAAAAGGGTGGGCCAATAGAAACCAGCTCTAAGGATTTTGTTGGTAGTGGTTTTCCAATAGAGATGACCTCCACACTCTCCTTCATGAAACTGATGCATGATTCTATCTGCATCATCTTCAAGTAAACATTTAAGTAAGATACCAACATAATTTTTCCAATATAAAGCTTCATCTCGGATGAAAAATTTTACAGCCTTTTGTTTCAAGAATCTTGCCTTTGTTTTGGACAAACTAGGAGGAGCATTTAGATTAAAAAGCACATATAATATATCAACATACCGGAGTGAGCTCAGAAATGCTTCTTCAATAGGTGGAGTCACCAGCTCCTATTGTTCATCCATGGAATGTATCATGTTCATGTGTAATGCTTGAAAGTTTGCTTCAACCATTATTTTGGCTAGCCCTTGCCCTTTGATTAGCTTGATGGGCTTGATTTCCAAATTATACTCTAATATGACAACAATCCACTTACCTCTTTTACCATCAGGATCTTGAGTTAGTACGTCTTTAGCAACTGCATGAGGAACAAAAGCGATGACATGTGAATGCAAGATGTAGACTCTAAAATATTTTAAGGATTTGATTAAGGAAAAAGCTTGTTTCTCCATGATGCTATATTTTAGAGGTGCATCTTTCAGTGCCTTGTTGAGGAAAGCTATGGGTTTTTCTTGTCCCATTATGTTCTTTTGTAGCAATACTGCAACAATTGTGTGTTCAGATGCAAATGAGAAGATGAAAAAGTCCTTGGTAAAGTTAGGGCTGATTAGAACTAGTGTTTGGGTAAGTGCTTGTTTTACTTGTTCAAAGGATTTCTTTGCTTTGGTGGTCCATTTGACTCTTATTTCTCTTTTCAGCATGTTTGTAATATTTCTAAGGAGTTCTGCAAGGTTTGGTATGAACCTTCTTAAGAAGTTGATATTTCCAATGAAAGATTGTAGTTATTTGATGTTTCTAGGGTGGCTGAACTACAATATCTCCTCAATCCTTTTTGGGTCTATCTTAATCCCTTCTTTAGATATGATGTGGCCTAGAAGTTTTCCTACTTGAATACCAAACAGATTTTTCTTGGGATCCAAAGATAAACCATACTTTCTACACTTTTAAAGGACTTTTCTTAAGTGATTTAGGTGTTCTTCATCGGTTTTTGAGTAAACATTAATGTCATCAAAGTATATCACAATGAAATAGCCTATTTCTTTGGAAAAATAAATGTCCATGGCTCTTTGAAAAGTGGCCCCGACATTCATTAACCCAACATGGATTTTGACATACATGAAGGTGCCCCAAGGTGTAGTGAAGGTAGTTTTGTGTTGATCGCTTGGAAGGCACCTGATTATACCCAGAAAAACCATCAAGAAAATATATTCTTTTGGAACCCACTAACTTTTGCAGTATATGATCCATCTTAGGTAAAGGGTAGTTGTCTTTCATGGAGGCTTTGTTCAAATTTATAAAGTCTATGCATAGCCTAATTTCCCCTATTTTATTCCTCACTGACACAGGTTCTAGACCCATTCTGAGTACCTGAGTGGGACTATTATTCGAGCATGATACGTCTTTTCTATTTATTTCTCAACTAGAGGCATTAGGACAAGGTTTATCCTACACAAATTCTTCTTGAATGGTTTTTGGCTTTCCTTGAGAGGAATCGTGTGCTGAATGATGTTTGTGTCATAAGACTTCAAGTCCTCATAGCCCCATGAAAAAACATCCTTAATGTCTTTGAAAATTTCAATGTATTTCTATTTTATAAGAGCTGGAAGTGTTCTGGATAGCTTTATCATTTTAGGTTCTTCTTGACTACCTGTTGCATTCTTCTACATCTATTTCGGTGGATTCCATTTTAGGCTTCCTAGCAACATCATTGAAATCAAACAACTCTTCTAAGGGGGCAAGTCCTCTTGGCAATAAGTTATCTTTGCATTGAAATATCTCAATGTCTCTTTTGTCTGAGTCTTCATACAATTCTGCCTCAAGAGGGTGTTCTAGCAGATTTACATCAACATCATAAGGTGGCTCAGTTTTGTGTGTTTTTTCTTTAGCAGAGCAATCCTCTCGATGGTCTATGTTTGATTTTGGCATCTCAAATTCATTTTTGGATTGCAAGAATTATTCAATGTGTTTGTCCCCTTCAAACACTTGCCAATAATCTATGTTATCAGGTACTGTAGGTCTGTTTTTTACCTTTACCACATATTTTTCATTGGCATGAGGTAGTTAGCAAGTGTTGGAAACAAAGGCTAGTTCATTTGCAAGCCTGTTTTGATTTCTTGGGACAGAGGTAAGTTCATATTTTTCAAATGTCTTTAGGAGTTCTAAGGCAACATTTCTATATTCCCTTAGCCTAGGATTCTTGGCTGAATATTCTCCTTTGATTTGCCTAATGATTAACTCGAAATATCCTTGAACATAAATCCTCTTAGCTCCTATGTTCTTAAGCCATTGTAATCCTAAGAGAAGAGTTTCATACTCTACAATATTTTTTGTACATTGAAAATCTAGTTTGTAAGAGTGACCTTAATTTTCGTTGCATATCCAAACACCTACTCCTGAACTAGCTTTTCCACAAGAGCCATCAAAGCTGATGTTCCAAAGTGTTTCAAGTTTAGATTCACCATTATGTTGTTGTTCATGGCTGCTAGGGTTTTGGCTGTTATGTTCTTTATTTTGTGTTTGTTTTGACTGTTCCGACAGGTATTGCTCTTCCACTTTTTCATTTACTTGTTCATTAATTTCATCTTCATTGTACAAGATAAATGAGTCAAGGTCTGAATGAATAGAATAAAGAGGGGTGTTGTTTGACCTATCTTGGTTGCTTACCATGTATTTCATGTGAGATTATCTATACAGTCTTCTCGTTTGGTTAAATACTGGAATGGTATCATATGTCATGTCCATTTAGAGGTTTCCTTAGAGTTTGGCTCCCCATAATCTAGATAAGATCATGCCATACTTTGGGGGAATTTCAGCCATTAAAATTTCCATTACAATGATATTGGCTGGTATTTGTGCCAGATTGACACACAAATCTTTGATTAGACCCAAAAGTTTCACTCTACTTGAATCAAAAGAGTACAAGTCTTTGTATGGTTTGGTTATTTCGAGGCCTAATATTTCCATCACTACCTTTGGCATGAGGTTGTGTGAAGCACAAGAGTCTAGCATAGCATTGTGTATAATTTTTTCATGGACGCTTAAACTGCCATAGAATGGAGGCACAACTCCCTCTTGAAATTTTACCTCTATTTCTGGTCCAAACAACAACTTTGGCTTGTCATCACTTAGATTTAGAGTATCAATGTCATTTCCTATGTTTAAATCCTTCAAAACTTTATATATATATACATCTTAAGTCACTAATTCAGTAAGGGGTATGGCGATTTTGATCTTGGAAATTTCACCCTCAATATTCAATGGTGTCTGTGTTCTTGGTAGAGTTAGATCAGTTTTATCATACATGGTCTTTTCAGAAGCTTTAACTTGCTGAGTTTTATTTGGAATCTCACTTAAGACAGTTTTTTCAGGGCCACTAGTTGATGTACTAGGGCAGCTTTGGTCACCATCATGTTGGTTGATTTCATTTTTTCTTTGATCAAGATTCTTGGCCGTTATGTCGGTATTTTCTGTTGTCTTTTTGGGAGTGTTTTTAGGGGTCTTCCTAGCAGAAATTTCTGGTTTGTTCCTCTTGGGGATGTCTTGTGTTTTTCTACTTTTGAGGTCATAATGCCTATGGACGTCCATGATAGCAATTTCAAACCCTAGTTTGTATTCCTTAGAATCCTCATATGTTCTTTCAGTTTGGTTTGACGAAAACATACCTTGTTCTTCTTCTGTGAGAAAAAAAACATCCTCACTATGACATCCTATTAGATTTACATGGTTTTCTTCTGTCTCTTCAGACTCTCTTTCCTCTTCATCTGCATAGTTTCTTGGAAAGGAGTTCTGATTTGCTGGTCATTTTCTCTTTGTCTTATTTGAGGAGGGTCTCTTCTGAAGTTTTTGTTTCTGTTTATGTTTTGAGGGTTTGTTTGGTTTTCCCTAGGAGGTGCTCTTTCATTCAAGTTCATTCTCTCCATCATTCTTTCCATTGTCCTAACTAGATTTTCAATTTTATCATCAGATGTGGAGGCCATAATTTCCTCTTTTTATGTAACCCTCTTTTCCACTCTCATCCTAGCCCTTTTAGCAATTAGATTGGCTTCTACACTTACTACTCCCCTTTAGATGTCTTCTAAGGTAAGGCGATCTCTTTCTCCTAATTGATAAGCCATATCGGGATCAAATCCATCTAGAAACTTTAATAGGGTTAGGCCTTGTGGGGGTTTCATGTGGGGCAGGAGTGCATTGTAAACACTATTGAACCTAGTGCAGTAATCTTGGAAACTCTCTCCAATATTTATCTTAAGGTTATCATACTCTGACAACATTTGAAGAGGATTTTTCTTAGTCTCCAATTTTTTTATGAATGTTTGATAAAGGAAAGGGAGATCTTGAATGCTATTAGGAATTAAGTTTTTGAACCATTTCTTTGCTTCTCCTCCTAAAATTTGGGAAAACATTCTCATTTTTATGGTCTCCTCTTCTATTTCTTGGTAGTCAAAAGCATAATTCATATTGTATACATGCTGTTGGACAGTGGTACAATCAACCCCATTAAAGTGAGGGATTTTAGATTGGTAGTCTTGAGCCATAGGAAGTAAAGGTTGTGGTAGTACCAGGGAGGCATGCCATGCTACCATGATCAGAGGTAATGGAACCCAAGGAGGATTTACAAGAGAAGGGTTTATGAGTGGAGTTGGAGGATGAAATGGAGTAGTTTTCATAGTGGATGTATGAGTGGGGGTGGCAGATGTACTTGGACCAGCTAGCTGAGATTGAGCATATTTGGATCGAAAGGAGTCGAAGTGTTGGAGAAGCTAAAAATCAAGAGGATTTGAAGGAGAGGATTCTCTACTAGGACTCCATTGTAAGCTTGTAGGCTCAAGGTGTGTCTGGTCTATCCAACTTTGAGACATAGTCCTGAATAGGTTTCTTCTATGATGTAAGTCAAATTGGGTATCTTGCAAGGATGTAAGTTTTTCAGGAACAAAACTTTCTTTGTGAATTGGTCTAATAATAGTTGAGTCTTCAATCTTAGAAGTTTTTTCTTAAGATTATTTTTTGGTCATGAACTATAGTAGGAGGGTTTGGTCAGGGTGAGATCTGGTGCTCATTCTTTGTGAAGACAGATTTTAGACCCACAACACAAAGAGGCTGAAATTTTGTAAGGGTTTTAAAAAACAGACCTATCTGAAACATTATTGAATTCATAGAGTATGTGGCTGGGCTTTATGGTGTTAGGATTGATTAATGCATTTCTCGGGGAGTATATGAGAAATAGTGGAGTCACCAGGTGGATGATGCTAATTGTTTTGAAGATTTTTTTATCCACCATCAACAATTGGATATCGATCTAGAGATATTTTTGGGTTTTCTGAGTTCTTTATGTAACACTAATATTTTTCATGAGTGCTCCCCACCATGTTCACCATCATGTTAGTATGGAAAATCAACCAGATATCATTCTTGGATAACACTTTATTTATCTAAATTTGACAGGATATTTTAGAGTTTTGAAAGAATATTTAAGTTGTTACTTACTCAGGTCCCATTGTGATCGCCATTATGTTAGGTCCCTGTAATTTGTTGGATTGAAAATATCAAATAGACAAGGGTAACATCAAAACAACTTTGGAATCCTAGGACCTAGCCTTCCTGGACTCAGAGAGGTCTCTCTCTATATTTGTACAAAAGATATGAATTGTTTGTTCTAGGATGCTGATTTTAGGCTAGTTAAAGTGGTAGGGTTTGTTTGTTTTTTTTTTTTTTTGGTTGGGTTGCTTGTCAAGTAGAACAGATAGAGTAAGAGGAATTCAAACCATTGGGCTATGGAGTCTATTAAAGGCTTGAGAATTACAACAATAGATCAAGGGTGTTTCATAGGGCAAGTTAAAAAGGCCAAATGGATCCTAATAGCTTGGGTGGATGTGAAATGAACAGTAAGTTGTGAATTAAGTAGGTTTAAAGGGAAATTCAGAATCCTTTAACATGTACTATAACAAGAAGGGATTTAAATATCACTATGCTTAAGAAAAAACCAAAGGACAAGGCACACCATAAACTTCTTTGGTCAAACTTCACCAAGTAAACTTTAGAACAACAATCCCGCAAACCCTAGAGATCAGGGAACTCCTAAATTCTCTAGTTATTCACCTTCAGAGAAAGAAAACATTTAAGATAACACATTAGTAATGATTAAGGAGCAGGGAACTCCTAAATTCATTAATAAAACTATAAAATACCTTCAAAGTGACTATTGAAGATGGACTAAAGGAAAGGGAAAACCATAAACTACTTTAGCAAAACCCTAATCAGTGAAATTCAAAGAAAAGGCCTTAAAAACAAATTTTTAAGCTACACCAAAGGACAGGGCATACCATAAAATTCTTTGGCTTGACTCCATTAAATCATTTTCAGGGAAAAAAAGATAATTGAAACTAGAGAGCAATTAAGAATTCTCTAATCAAACCTAGCGGAGGAAAACATCTAAACAATAGAAGGTAGACAAAATTAAAGTGCCTCTCAACAACATAACTTAATATAATTTTTCTACTCTGTCATAAGGGAAAGATGCCCAATATGGAAAACATAAGAAGACAAGTAACAAATTAGAAAAAAATCACCATTAACTAGGTTCATGAATCCTATGAATATGCTTGCTCCATTGATGCTCAATCCAAGACAGTCACAAAGCTCTAAAACCAATTTCTTCACAACTCCAAGTCGATGTATATTGAGCTCAACAATCAACCAAAAACATAATGAAGCTTACATGCAATATTTAACTACAAAATGATTAAGTAAACCATAGCTACAATTTATAATTCATTAATTATATAGTTAAATCAATTTGACCTTTGAGACCATGCAAGGCCCGAGGCAAAATATCTAAAACACATTTATGGAAAAAATAACTTCTAACATAACTATTTGAGCTAATTTTGGAGAAAATTTGACTTTAAGGCCTCAAAAGATATTTTTCAATAGCTTCTAACAAGGGTTCATCTCCAAGGTATAGGGGTGTAGCGCCAGATCAAGGGCACAACACCAAGACTGGAAAAATCACCCGTTTTGCAGCTGAGTTTTGGGGGCCTTCCCAGTGTCCAAATGAGCTCCATGATAGCTCATTTGAACGAATTTCCTATCTAGTTTCTAGATATACCTTTATTTTCCATATTTGTGCCCATTTTCCTTGCCAAAAATGCATTCTCCCAATAATTCTAAGGGCACAGTGCCAATGCTAAAAAGAGGGCAGAAAGGTGTTTTTAGGTGGTTTTTGGCCCCTTTGAGGGACCAGTTTTGCTCCGAATGATCTGAAATTTTTTGAGGATGATTTCCTTGGCATGATGGACATGGAAGTGAAAAACATTTGTTAATTTAGTGCCCCAAAAAAGAGCGCAACGCCAGTGGCACTGCACGTTTGACCCTTTTTTCTGCTAGCCAACTGTCGAAAATCAAAATTGTGCACCAAGTGCCAAAATTTGGAATTTACCTTTTTGATCATGATTTGGATGCTTGGATGGATACATCAGCAAGGATATTCAATTTTTCCTTCTCCTTTGCCTCATTTAGGGCTTGAATCTTTGCAAGGGATCTTTTTAGCTTGGCCCTTGTATTTATATTCCTCATGGCATAATGTCTTGCCATCTTATTTTGCATGTCAATGTCTCTTTTTTCATTTTCAACTTGACCCTGTAGGTGAAAATTGGCTCTCTCTAGCCAAGATTCTCTATCATAACTGATTTCCATTGCAAGTAGCTCACTTGGAGTGAGCTACTCTACCAATTCTGTCTCTTTCTCTCTTTCGCAAGCTAAGGCCTTCTTTAACCCAATTTTCCTTGGCCAATTCCTAGGAAGTTGTTCATGGAAAATTTTAGGGGCTAATATTCGTAGGTGGGCTAATTTTCCATGGTTTTTCCAAAAAAAAGATTCACCAATTTCCATTTTTTTATAAAAGTGATTCGCCCAAATTTTACAATATAAAATTATTTTACCTTAAAAATCGCCAACATTATATAGATAGTATATATAATATCATTATAAATTTGGATAATTTTACAAATACATCAATAAAGATTTTATATTTTTCACATTAGGGACTAGTGAGATTCGCCAATTTTTTAAACTTCAAAATAATTTTCCATCCTTAAAATTTTCCCTGAAGTTGTTCTTCCTCTCCCTCACTATAATCAAAAGTGCCCAAGGTCTCATCTAGCATATACTTGGGCTTTTTGGCCTCCTTCCGAGCTCTAATAGCTTTGACCTCACTAATGGCCTGCCTTGTTTCCAACTATTGGTTCTCTAGCTCAAGGTATTTGATCACATTCTTGGCCCTACCAAGATTAGATGGAAGCTCACTAATATTGGCATCCTTCGTTTTGAGAAACATGTTTGTAATCCTCTCTTAATATTCATCTTCATCCTCAAGGTCAATCAGTTGAAACTCTTGTTCATTTTCATGCTTGTTCTCCTCCTCAACAGTGATAGGTTCTATGACCTTTTCCTTACCCTTGTCAGGTTGCTTTTTTGATCTAGAAGGCATGGCCCCTTGCATCTCAAGTGTTGCAAACACATGCCTATAGCCCCTCCGGTATGTTAAAGGAAAAGGCTCTATGTCAATCATCTCAGTGTCATTTGTCTTACTATCCTCATCACTGTTTGATGTTGTGTCATCATGATATGAGGGTGAAGGGCTGTGGGAAGGTGATGAAGGAGGATCATCATGAGGTGAAGGAATGTAAGTGGATGGTGATGTGGAAGGGTAATCATGGGGTGAAGGAATGTGAGTGAGTGTAGATGTGTAAACATCAGGAAGTGAAGGATAAGTAGGAATGGGAGGATGAGATGAGGAGGGCATATCTTGATAATGATGGCCTTGTGTAGTAGTAAAAACCTCATTGGAAATGAAGGTCTCCCAAGCAATGTCTTTCTACTGTAGTTGGTGCATAACCACCATCTTTATAAGTGAGTGATGGAATAGGATCTGCATTTGTCTAGGATAATCTCTCTTTTTGAATATGTAGGCCATTTTATCAATTATTCAGAAAAGGTAATAAGGTATATGCAACATCCTCACTCTAGTAAAATGCATAAGAAGACGGATGTGATATGAGTAAAGACGAGAAAACCTTCCCTCACATGTGAAATACTTCATGATTATCCTCATCATGGGTGCATATCTATCAAGAAGACGTGAAAAAGGAAATATGGACTTGTGGTGATCTTTATACCTAGGTTTTAGATATGGCTCAAAGTAACTCATGTCTAGGTTTTCTTGCTTGAACCACTTTTCTCCCACACTTGGTATTCTTATAGAATTTGCAATGGCATCTGTAGAAAACTCAAAGATAACCCCAACAAGATTAGCTTGTTTCTCATGCAAATTGATAATGAAAAGTCTTGTTAGCTCAGGGTGCTTTTGTAATTGTTGCACCTTCTCACAAAATTCAAAGCAGCCTACATGTTTGAAACATGAAATAGTAAAAGGAGATGCCATGAGCTCTCTTGTATTGAGGAGTTCAAATCTGTTCATATTCCCTCCCTTATGATCATGCCTCTTTGGAATTTGGACCTCAAAACCATTTTCTTCACCCTCTGATATGTTTTAAACTCTATTTTGGAAACCTTAGGGTTGCTGTGAAATGAGATGAAAGGAGGATATGAAATGGTAGTTTTTCAAATCAATGGAATGAGTGAGAATGAGGGGAATGGATGTTGTGTCAATAAAGATGAATAGAGGCCCTCAAACAATGTAACTTCCCTTGTTTTGACTCATACTCTTTATAGGAAGAAGAAGCAAATGGTAAAACAATGATTTCAAGGTTGAAACTTAGGGTTTGATTAGGGTTTCATTCCATTCATTAAATGATGACCAAAATAGCTTGAAAATGAGCTCATGTCATGTACTTACCTCTTACCAATGCCTTAGAAGACTTGAGCAAATATTTGAAGGCATTTTGATTTTATTTGGGTGGTTGAATCACTTAGAAAACCCTCTTGTCCAAGTGCACAACACCAAGCTCAACCTGCAGCGCCAATTCTGAGCGCACATCACCAAGGGTATTAGAAGAGGGTCCTGTTGGGTAAGGGCTTGACACATCTCCTAGTGCGCAGTGCCACCTCCCAGGTGCGCAACGCCTTCAGAAATTGAATGGACGAAAAATGCCAAGGGCGCAGCATGCAGCGCCAAGCTCAACACGCAACACCGAGAAAATTTTCCCAAGTTCACTCAGAAAAGTCATAATTTATCCTCTCCTTGAAAATTCTAATGCTTTTCAGTGCAACTGTAATAATCCAAAATTTGCACACAAGAAAATTGGAATATTAGATTTTGATGCTTTCACTTAGGAGAGGAATAAATGGGAGAGGACGCCTGTTGGGTCTTGAAAATGTCATTCATTTCCATTACACTTTCACTATTTCCATTATATCACCTCCATTTCACCTCCATTTCACTACTATGTCACTACATTCATCCCACTTTCATTATCATTGGACCACATTTATGTTTTTCCAAATTTTATTAATTCTTAGCCTTTTTTAGTGAATTTGTGGTTAAAAATTAGAAAATAATGTGCATATGCTTATACCTAACAAGTGGGTTGAGATTGCTGACATGTGTAGGTCAAAAGGAGACTTGTAGAAGACCCTTATGTGGCACTCTAAGGCCAAATTCGAATTTGAGTGGAAAGAATCATGGGATCATTAGGATATGTGTCACATCTCCTAATTGTATTGAAACTCTAAGAAGACATGTGTCTTATCATTTCCTATTTTGATTGTAACTCTAGAGATGGAGGGAGAGATTCATGGACTCCCATTAATGAGATGACTTCTCATATTTTGTATAAATAGGAGAAGCTTTCTCCTATCATGGGTAGTGAAAAAATAGGAAAATGAGAGAAAGGAATAGAGAGTATTTTGTAACAAAGCTTAAGATGGAATGAGATGTAGATTTGTGAGTTTTTTTAATAAAGAAGTTTAGTTCTTTGATGTTGTTTTTATCATGTCTTCAAGGAGTTAAGGATTACACCAAATTGGTAGCAGAGGGCCCCTGCTATTCAAGGAGGTTTTACATGTTTTCTAGATAAGTTGTTTTCAATTTTGTTTTGTCATATTTCCTTACTTAGATTGCTTTCTGAAATCATAGCTTTTAGCATTATTTTTCATGTCATTTGCTTAGATAAAGGATCCTCATGATATTGCAGTTAGTCTCTTTCTCAAGCTCTTCCAATACATATCTATTAAATGAATGGGATTCAATTGTGATATTTTGAGTTATTAGCATTTCATTTTCTGTTATTTAGTTAAAAAGAAGATCCTCATTTGTCAAATCTATTTAGTGTTTACATTATATTTCTTTAGGCAGAGTCAGTAAGAGGGCCAGAAGCTTCTGGTTTCATCCTTTCTAGTAAAGGTGAAATAACCAGTAAAAGCCCCTACTGTCAATCTCTGTATAAGAAATATTTTGTTCACACAATTTTAGATCAGATTTCTCATTATACTGTAGTTAGTCTCTTTCAAAAAAATTTCCAATAAACCTCTAATTCACGAATGGGACTAAGTTGTAGTATTGTGAGTTATTGATTGTTTTTCTTCATTGAAGATCCTTATCACATTATGATTAATCTCTTTCACAAACTCTTCCAATAAACCTCTAACTCATGAATGAGATTTAGTTGTAATGTTATAAGTTATTTCAGCATTTCATAGGAGATCCTTACTACATTATAGTAATATTTTTCTCAAGCTCTTCCAATAAACTTCTATCAAATGAATGAGATTTCACTATAATGTTTTAATTTACTGTTTGTTTCAGCATTTCCTTTTATGTTTTAGGAGATCCTCATTGCATTAAAATTAATCTTTTTCACAAGCTCTTCCAACAAATCTCTAACTAAATGAATCAGATTAAGTTGTAGTGTTTTGAGTTAATTTTCATTTCATGAATGTTCATTTAGAAGCTGTAATATCCATGGATTAGGACTCTCTGTTTTCATCATTTCTTAGTTAGGGACAGAACTTGCAAATAAAACTTTGCTTTAATTCATTTGACAACATTTCATTTTCCTTCCTTTTAATTAGACTTAATCTCATCTTTCTTGTTCAGAGTAGAACACTAAGAGTCGAAACATAAAACCCCCAAAACAACAATAAAACATCAAAACAACGAAGTAATAAGTAGGTTTCTTAGGCACATATAGTGCATCACACTTCATCAGTTTACTAGCCCTGGTCGATAATTTATGTTAGCAATTTAGGATGCTAAATTGACTAGAAATTTTGGTGCCGTTGCCGGGGAAGTGTAATTAGGAGACTTTATTTCTTACATCTAAAAAAAAAAAAATTAATAATTCTTGAGTATGCTCTCCTCCTGCACTTTGTGTGATCTGGAAGAACAGAAAAATGATTATTATGTTAAAACAAAAAAAAAGAAAAAGAAAAAGAAAAATGAAAATGAAACCCAACTGCTTTGATAGGTTCAGCTGTTCAAGATTGACTGGTTATGGTCTATAGTGGTCCTCAAAACACTGTATCCTGTTTTAATAAGATTTTTCAACCTAGCTGCGGAATGTGGCCTGATTCCGCAGCTAATTTCAAGTTTTAGCAAGTTACAGGCATCCAATGAAGAAACTGACCACATGGGCGTCTCTGGAATTGTCCCGACATGGATCCTATCATAGTCACCCATCCCAGACTGATAAAAAAATCATTTTAAAACCTGAGTCAAAGTCTTGTTTTTAGCATGTTTTTCTTGAAGTCTTTGCTGCCTGAAATTGAAAATCATTAATCCTTCTTATAAAAATTTACAATTTCAGAAAAAAAAAGAGAAGAAAAACAATCTATGGCTATCTTCAATCCTAGCTTTCAATGTGGCCTCAGTAGAAAATTTGCATTCCTGTTCAAGCTTTGACCTGAAACAAACCTGCAAAATCATAAAAAAAATGCATTTAAAAGTGAGTTTATATCATAACGATGGTGGAATATGCATTGGAAGCTTACATAGTCTAATCGCAAGATCTGATCCCAAACAAAATCCATGACTTTGAAATCAAGACAGAGTGCTGGCAGCCACAACCTTCATATGTTGAAGAGATCTCGCCAGCAACCAAATTCCAAATTGCAAATGGCGAAGTTTAAATTCTATAGAACATGGGCTGTTTAAATAAGGGAAAACAAAGTTGTTTAGGAAAGAATAATGAAGATGCGAAGATGATAAAATTTGTGAGACGTCTTTGCAATCTGTCGTTGTCTAATTCAAGCTCTAAAGGTCGCAGGGAACTACAGGCTGATGGCAGGTCTTCAGGTTGCACTGAAGGAAGAGCAAGAAGGCATATTTTTGCTGAAGAAATCGAAGAAGATACTGAAGAATGGTTACATCTTTCTGTGTTGTCATCGCATCTAAAAAAATTTCAAAATCAATTTCACAGCCGAATGTAGCAATTTAGGAAAACGCAAAACAGAGAAAAACGTCAAACTTTGAAAGCACGATTTGACCAAAATGAGGTGAATTTGGAAAAAATAAAACATGGGTTTTTTCGCCAATAGGATCAGTTAGATAACCCAGAAATCGTTTTAAGAAATTCGTGGTGGTCTGGGAGAATTTCTCGGTTCTTTGAAGCCCATTTTTTCTTGCCACTTTAAAAAAACGGAATTTCAATTAATAAACTGACAATTGATTAAATTCGGCTGCTTCCGATTTGAAATCAATGGCATACTGATAATTAACTATACATCTCCCGCCTTTTTCCACCCGTCTAACACCTGCTCTGTCACTTCCCGATTAATAGCAATTCTAATAGGATACGGCTCTTTGCTGATAGACGTAACACCTGTTAACAGCAGTTCTAATTGGATACGGCTCTTTGATAATAGACATAACACCTGTTAACAACAATCTTAATTGGATACGCAACCAACCAATCGACGTGGCATGGAGCTTCTTGGCATTCGATGCAGAGGCCATTCAAAAAATCACTCACATTCTGTTCATGTATATTTCGTGTGAGTTAAACCCAAAATTGCCACTAATTACATTGGTTGCCTGGAACTACCAGAGAGGAGTGTCGTGCTTGCTAGGGTCTCCATGTTGCCAAAGTTCTGAGAATCCCTTCATCCCTGAATGTCCCTTTTTCTTGCGAATGTATCCATGGCGAGCTGCAGAGGATTACTCGTTATCACATTATGTCTTGCAGCACTGAAAGTGTTTTTTTACTGAACCCGCCCACTGTATCAGCACCATATTTGAACACCATGTGGGACGTAGCAGTAATTGGGCAGGGAATTACACGGAATTGAAGATCAGTTCATCTCAGAAACTGAAGGGGATTCTTGCGAACTCTGGCAATTTCGCAGCCATTTTATTACTTCTATAGGTTATAGGTGTCAAGAGACGAAACGAGCCACATGGGTAGCTGGAAAAATGTCTGTACATGGATGGTGTCCTATTCATTTGATCCAAGTCGATGAAAAAGAACCTGGTCAAAGGGAAGTCAAGTTGTGCGTTATCACTAAGTCGCCACACTAAGTCGCCGCATGTCAAAATAATAATAATAATAATAATAATAATAATAATAATAATTTTGAATCAATGAAATGAATAAGTTATTTGCCCACTTTTCTGAAGGTATTGATTAATTTTGGACTGATGATGAAAGATGAATGGCTAACTTTTTATTCAAGATTTTTAGCTACAGAAACCGTCGACATTCCGCAGCTAAAGTCCAATTCCGCAGCTGTTCTCCAATTCCGCAGCTGAAAAACCTCATTGTTCAAATCAGCCTAACTTTCTCATACAAAATCAGATTTTGATGATTCAAGTATCGTTGGAAAGGTCTCAACAAGATCTACACAGTGAGAAATCCATCATTAGAGTTTGAAACGGTAAATAATGAAATAAATTGCTGAAAAGAAGCAACATTCAACTTGAGGCACTAATTCCAAAACATGTATAAATTCTTTTGATTTTTCCTTTAAGAACTTGTTTCATTAATACAAATTCCTAGTTTTGTGTGTAAATATCATAACTAGAGAGATTGATCACCTCTCTCCTTTGATAATCTTACATTCCATTGCAGAAGAAGTATTAGTTTTTTTTGCAGGTTCCAAGAGGAAGGACAAATGACTACAAGAGAATGGTGTCTCTCTAAGAGACCAATTTGTTTCATAAGAGGATGATCAGCAACAAAGAGGAAATATGCTGATGTAAAATCAGATCCAAACACTTGAAAAAATTTCAGATACTATTGTCTCCATCACATCCATACCTCATAATAAACCATTCACCTCATTTCACTTCATATTTTCCATTTACATTCACATCCACTTCCATTTCTTTTTGTCTATTCATAACCCACAAATAAAAGCAAGAGGCTCATTCACATGCTTATTGCCCATTGCCATTTCTACTCTCCATTTCCATCTTCCATTTTCATCTTCCATTTCTTGTCATTTTCATTCCGTAGATAAGCCCTGATTCATTGCAAATTATTGAGTCCATAGTCCTTTGAGTCTAAGTTCTTTGTAAAAACACCTTGAGGCTTGCATGCCTTAATGGCAAGTTCTCATGCTGACAAACAATGGGAATACATTAATGTCCATTGTTCGTCAGATCTTCTAGGTGACTCGACATCGGCAAAATCATTCGTACCTAGCAAGATGTGCTTGGGCATCTTGACTCTCATTTTCATCAATGGTGAGAGTTCTCGTGTTGACTAGTGGCATCCATTAATGGCCACTAAGTTAACAATTTCCTGCTATGTTCGACATCAGAACATCTTTTCACATAGTAGGAATTGTGCCAATGAGTTTTGGAGACATGAAGACTATTATTTTCAGCATTTTGGAGCAGATTCAGCAAGTTTTAGTAGAAGCAATAAAAAGTCATCTTATCTCTTTATTCATGACTCCTCTTGTTTAGCCACTTGAAGAAGAATATGATCAGAATTTTGTAGCCACCACACATACAACTCATCCATTCTAAAGGGTAAGTTAAGGTACGTCATTTTCTAACTTTTGACCATAGAATTCCATAAAAAGCTAGAATGATAATTGTTGGAAAAACATTTCTCTTCATCATTTCATAAAATTGTCAATACCATTAGTTGGGAGGGGAATACATTCATCTTCATATCTTAACATGTCCATATCATACTCAAGAGCCCACATACTTCCAACATATATTAATTATTACATTTTTATTATGAGCATACAATGGCTTTTCAAAAAAGTGCTTAAAGGATAAATTGGATACAAACAAAATCATGGTTGTCACACAAGAACCAACCATCATGAAATCCAATAAAGATATACTTTGCAAAAATAATCAAAATATCATTATGAAAAGTTCAAAGATCAAAATAGAATGCAACAAAAAAAAAAAAAAAAAAAAAATTGGTTGTAACACAAGAACCAACCATGTTGCAATTCAAGTAAAACACTTTGTAGAAATATGAAGTTATCAGATGATATCATGCAAAGTTAAGCCAAAGCTCAAAGATCAAAAGAGTTAATGTAATATATATTGCATGAGGACATGCAATAACTTCAGTTGGGGGGTATGTTGGGTCTTGAAAATGTCATTCATTTCCATTACACTTTCACTATTATGTCCATTATATCACCTCCATTTCACCTCTATTTCACTACTATGTCACTACATTCATCCCACTTTCATTATCATTGGGCCACATTTATGTTTTTCCAAACTTTATTAATTCTTAGCCTTTTTAAGTGAATTTGTGGTTAAAAATTAGAAAATAATGTGCATATGCTTATACCTAACAAGTGGGTTGAGATTGTTGACATGTGTAGATCAAAAGGAGACTTCTAGAATACCCTTATGTGGCACTCTAAGGACAAATTCGAATTTGGTTGGAGAAGATCATGGGATCATGAGGATATGTGTCTCATTTCGTTGTTGTATTGAAACTCTAAGAGGATATGTTTCTCATTTCTTAGTTGTGTTGAAACTCTAGAAATACATGTGTCTTATCATTTCCTATTTTGATTGTAACTCTAGAGATGGAGGGAGAGATTCATGGAATCCCATTAATGAGATAACTCCTCATATTTTGTATAAATAGGAGAAGCTTTCTCCTATCATGAGTAGTGAAAAAATAGTGAAAAATAGGAGAAGGAGAGAAAGGAATAGAGAGTGTTTTGTAACAAAGCTTAAGATGGAATGGGATGTATATTTGTGAGTTTTTCAATAAAGAAGTTCCTTGATGGTGTTTTGATTACAATTTTAAGGAGCTGAAGAAGGATTACACCAAATTGGTAGCAGAGGGCCCCTGCTATTCAAGGAGGTTTTACATGTTTTCTAGATAAGTTGTTTTCAATTTTGTTTTGTCATATTTCCTTACTTAGATTGCTTTCTGAAATCATAGCTTTTAGCATTATTTTTCTTGTCATTTTCTTAGATAAATGTTCCTCATGATATTGCAGTTAGTCTCTTTCTCAAGCTCTTCCAAAACATCTTTATTAAATGAATGAGATTCAATTGTGATATTTTGAGTTATTAGCATTTCATTTTCTGTTATTTAGTTAAAAATAAGATCCTCATTTGTCAGATCTATTTAGTGTTTACATTATATTTGTTTAGGCAGAGTCAGTAAGAGGGCCAAAAGTTTCTGGTTTCATCCTTTCTAGTAAAGGTGAAATAACCAGTAAAAGCCCCTACTGTCAATCTCTGTATAAGAAATATTTTGTTCACACAATTTCAGATCAGATTCCTCATTTTACTGTAGTTAGTCTCTTTCAAAAGCTTTTCCAATAAACCTCTAATTCACGAATGGGACTAAGTTGTAGTATTGTGAGTTATTGATTGTTTTGCTTCATTGAAGATCCTTATCACATTATGATTAATCTCTTTCACAAGCTCTTCCAATAAACCTCTAACTCATGAATGAGATTTATTTGTAATGTTATAAGTTGTTTCAGCATTTCATAGGAGATCCTTACTACATTATAGTAATTTTTTTCTCAAGCTTTTGCAATAAAATTCTATCAAATGAATGAGATTTCACTATAATGTTTTAAGTTACTGTTTGTTTCAGCATTTCCTTTTATGTTTTAAGAGATCCTCATTGCATTAAAATTAATATTTTTCACAAGCTCTTCCAACAAATCTCTAACTAAATGAATTAGATTAAGTTGTAGTTTTTTGAGTTACTTTTCATTTCATGAATTTTTATTTAGAGGCTGTAATATCCATGGATTAGGACTCTCTGTTTTCATCATTTCTTAGTTAGGAACAGAACTTGAAAATAAAACTCTGCTTTAAATCATTTGACAACATTTCCTTTTCCTTCCTTTTAATTAGACTTAATCTCATCTTTCTAGTTCAGAGTAGAACACGAAGAATCGAAACATAAAACCCCCAAAACAACAATAAAACATCAAAACAACGAAGTAAGAAGTAGGTTTCTTAGGCACATATAGTGCGTCACACTTTATCAGTTTACTAGCCCTAGTCGATAATTTATGTTAGCAATTTAGGACGCTAAATTGACTAGACAAGGCCCATGAACAATAAAGATACGAATAAATTCCACCTTAACAAGGAAGGGGATCACTTTAGGAGCTGGAATTTACACTTACAGGTGTGAACAAGGGAAAAATAGATGTGGACATAGTCAAGTTTGACTAAGTCAACATGCATTTTTGAGGAGGAAGAAATCACCCAAGTAAACTAGCTCAATGTGAACAACGATCAGCCTAGACACACATATGGGAGCTATATTGAAGATCTCTTAGTGTGAAAAGAGGCATTGCAGGTGGATTAGTCTCAGTTGACCAATTCAACAACACTACCACAAAGAGGAGGGAAGCCAACTAAGGCAACGCAGTTTTGAAGGAGGAATCTTCACTAGGAAATCACCTCAACAATGTGTGGGGTCCAGGGTGAGGAGGCTCACCAAGGATAAAAAGGAGGGCACAGAATCAAAGAGATCATTTAGTATTCATATATCTTTGGTATTCTAACTATTTGCATGCTTCAAATTTTTAGCTGGAGTTGCTGCACTGCTTTGTGCAAAGAATTCTCATGCGGGAATTCCATCCTTTCCCTGGATCAACTTGCTTAAGGGATCAAAAGGAAGGATCCGAGCTTCAATTTCATCATTTGGCTTAAGGCCACTCATCCAGCAACATCTACAGTGTATTCATATTAAAAAACTGCGTCTTTTCTACAGGGGCATTGTTGCTGGGTTAAACATTGTTATTTGGTGCTTGTTCCAGAGGAGGAGGTGTCTATTTCACTCCGGGAGATCTATTGAAGAAGGCCTTGGGGAAATTTCTGTATTATTTGTTTATTTTAGATTACATTTAGTATTTTATAATATATAATTGTTGGGTACAACATTATTTTCTGCAGTGCTGCATTTTATGTTGCTATTTTGTCGGAAACCCTTGTCGGGGTGTTCCGATATGCTTGTAAAAGAGGTCAAACCTCTCATTTCTGATTCCATGATTAATGAAAGCTCCAGATCTATATTAAATAATATTTTTCTATAGATGGCATAATAAAAATTACTTTTTTGCAGTCTTTAGCAGTTCTATTTTGTTAAGTTGTGGGATTAGGGTGTTTTTTAGCATACATGAGCTGGGGAGATCTGTTTAGTGTAGCTATAATGAATTTTTTATGATGAAATTTCATATTTAAACTACATACAACATATATTAGAGGATCCAAGTCGTGTTCTGCATTTTTATTTCATGGTTTTCCTTATACAGCGCCCTCATTGGAGATATTGTAGAAATTCCTGAAAAGGAATATTATAGTGGTATCAGAGCTTCCATATTAGCTCAGCCTATGGATTTTAGATCTAATAATAAGATAATAAGTGGAGGAGAACAAAATTATGGAGAGGATGATATTACTCTCATCTATTTTCAGATATAATAAGAAAGAAGAGAAATGCATTGAAACTCCAAGAGGGTTTCAAGAAGAGGAGAGCTGTAGTAAGACCTCTAGAAGGTTTCAGGAGGTAGAAGAAGATTCATGCACTTCCTATTCTCATAGAGGAAGTGGAGAGTGAGGAGACCACTTAGAACATGAAATCCTGAGTGGGTATTTGGCAGAATACAAGTGGCAACCTAGGGCTTTCAAAGAGACCCTAGATTTTCCTCAGTTCACTCAACTGAGAGAAGAGAGAAGAACTTAAAGCCAAAGGGAAATTAAAGGCAATATATTCCTATTGTCTAAATTTTATGGGTCAACTACATCAAGATCTTGGGCAAGGAAGCTTGAGGCATTCTTCCTACTTCATCCAATGGTAGAGAGGGAGGCAATAGAAGTTCCAATGCTGTACCTGGAGGGTGAAGCCAATGCTTGGTGGTGCAGTCACTTAAGCCACACAAGAGTGACTTATTTTTCTGAGTTCACTCAAGATATGATCATAACCTTTGATGGAGAAATATCAAAGGAGAGTAGGCCAACACCACCATGGGAGGAGACAAGTACTAGCGCTGTCACAGCCTTGGGGGAGTAGCCTCTTGCATCAGTAGTTGGAGCAACTATTACATTAGAGGGAGGATCCCTTGCAACACTACAAGATATTCAAGCATCTCACCAAGTTATGGGAATATTTTCACTTTTACTTATTGCAGCAAATATTTCTAAGGATTGTGGAAATATGTCTTCATATGGCTCAGGATCCAACATTACTGCTGAGATAGAGCAGCAGAATTGCACTGCGCTGTGCAAGCTTGATTGGTTCAAGGGAGAGATGAACCATCAACCTTATGTATCACTTATGATTTTCACACAACCCTTGAGGTTGGAGTGTAACCTTTTGGAGGATGTCATGGACCATGTCTACCATACAACGGTACATAGATTCATCTTTGAGTTGGGGCATGAGCCAACCAAAACACCATGGAGGAAGGTTGCATCACTATCAAGAGGTAGCAGTGAGAAGACTTTGCCTTCAGCTCACTAGAATCCATATGGATTCAAGATGGCTATTAGTGTGAGATCTTTTCTAAGCGGTCTCCAAGGAGTTGCATGTCAAAATCCCATTGAATGCAATGAGGAAAATCTGATATGGAAGGATGGTAATCTTCTTTGGAGAAGTACCAAGATGGGGAATGGTAGGAGGCATCCATCAGTGGATAAGTGGATGTGGATAGAGATCAGGAAGTAGGAGAGATACTTGCAAATCTATGATACTGGGTAGCAAGAGGCAAAACTGCATTGGCTACTCTTGAGAGAGTTTGGCCATCATGGGACATATCCTTTTTCCAAGGATATGTGGATAAGAGGAACTTGGCAAGGTACTTGCATCATATGACAAGGAGTGTGGAAGCATTATGATGATGTGATATTTCCACCACATGGGTTGTATGATGGAGGTTTGAGGAGGCATCAAAGGTTTTTGTTGCTTTGGAGGTTTGGGAGAGAGTAAGGGAAGATTTTCTCTCACACTTGGCATGATGTTGCAGGAGTAGGGGATGGCACTATCCTAGTGCAAGGAGGCTACTCCTTAGCCTTAGATGATCTGGAAGTGCTTCCACCTTGGAAGGAACTTCTTATATGCAACAACATTATGGGAGAAGCCTTTGACATGGGGCATGTCAAAGAATGGATTTATGAGTAGGAAGAAGCCTATTTGCATAGGCCAACAACACTGTCACCTTGGAGCTGGAGCTTGTTGATGGAGTGTTCCAAAGATCACTTCATAATGGGTGAACTTGATGGGAATAAAGGAGGTGGGATTGGTAGAGTGGTGGATGGACTCATTTGTCATTATGGTATGTTCTCCTTGACTTGGATTTCCAAGCATGAGAAGGGGGATTTTCATGGATCATGTGGTTCATCCCTCTTCATATGGGTATGTCGTACCACTATGGAGGATTCATCTATGGATCTTGTCACCATCTTTCTTTCATTACACGGTAAGAATTATTACCATTTCTTTGCAGTGCATTTCTCTTTAAAGGGGAAAGTTTTCCTTTAGTCTCTATGGTCCATTTTTGGCCATCTATTATGATGGAGACAACCATCTACTATATGATTTGGGGCAAGTATATGGTTACTTCTGTTGTGCTCAGTTGACATATTCAGCCATCTACTATTTACTAGTGGCTGTGATGACTTATACAACAAACCATTTTTCAAGAGACAACTTGCCATGCCATTTTCTGAAGCTACAATGGGGAAGACTGCGCTGTGACCACTTGGAAGACTGTTGGTACTTTCCAGCACCACATGAAACCTTTAGTCTTTCTTTCATTTCGATGTTGATCATGAGCCCATTTGCTGATGATGTTCTTGCCTTTATGGGGAGCATGATTGGAGGAGGAACACGTTGGGTTGATGTGTTCTTGGGGGAGGAGCATCCCCACAATTTATGCATTACATGTTCTAAGAGGAGCATGGGAAGAGACATGGCCTCTACAGAAAAATCTCTGTTTCTTAATGAGGATGAATATGAGATGGATGGGGTGCCATATAGTGGTGATTTCTTGTCCATCATATATGAGATGGTTTGGGCCAGCTTGATTCACAGTGCTGGGAGAGGGACCTTTAGAGGTCTAGTTCCCTTATTTCCAATTGAGGGCAACAGTATTGTAGCCCAAGATCAGAAAATTCTCTACACTCATCTTAAGTGGAGAAGAAGACAACGTGGGGTAGGCTATATTTTCTACCATGTTCAGATTTTCAGCCCACCTATTTTGCATGAGCTCAAGGTGGAAGAGATCCTTCATGAGTTGCCACCCTGGAGGGTAACTAATTTTGTTTGGTCGATAGCTTGGGGAGGAGAGATTCAAATGGGGATGATGAATCCAAATCTATATCAGCCCTCATTTTTCAAAAGGGCCTTCAAACAACCCATTGTTTCCTCCATGGATGTTTCACTGTCACATGATGTTAGCTATTTGGGATGTTCCCCAATAGATGGCTTGCACACTTGGGAGTGGAAACTTGGAGATATTTTGATGATGCAGCACCTTGATTCTTGGAGGATTTCATCTTATGAGGCTGCTATAGGGGAGAAGAGGATGCTCTTTAGTCCTATCCTTACAGTTGCTTGAGGACAAGCAACGTTTGGGAGGGGAGGACTATAATATTCCAAAATTTTCACACAAGCAAATTGGAATATCAGATTTTGATGCTTTCACTTAGGAGAGGAATCAATGGGAGAGGAGGCCCATGAAAAATAAAGATATGAATAAATTCCACCTTAATAAGGAAGGGATTAAATTTAGGGGCTGGACTTTACACTTACAGGTGTGAACAACGGAAAAATAGATGTGGACATAGTCAAGTTTGATTAAGTCAGCATGCATTCTTGAGGAGGAAGAAATCACCCAAGTAAACTAGCTCAATGTGAACAAGGAAAAGCCTAGACACACATATGGGAACTAGATTAAAGATCCCTTAGTGTGAAAAGAGGCATTTCAGGTGGATTAGTCTTATTTTACCAAGTCAATAGCGCTGCCACAAAGAGGAGGGAAGCCAACTAGGGCAGCACAGTTTTGAAGGAGGAATCTTCACTAGGAAGTCACCTCAACAATGTGTGGGGTCTGGGGTGAGGAGGCTCACCAAAGATAAAAAGGAGGGCATAGCATCAAATAGATCATTCAATATTTAACTATCTTTGGTCTTCTGACTATTTGCATGCTTCAACTATTTAGCCAGAGTTGCTACACTACTTTGTGCAAAGAATTCTCATGCAGGAATTCCATCCTTTCCTTGGATCAGCTTGCTTAAGGGATCAAAAGGAATGATATAAGCTTCCATTTCATCATTTATCTTAAGGCCACTCAGCCAAAAACATCTATAGTGCAGCCATCTTCAGAAACTGCGTCTTTTTCTGCAGGGGCATTGTTGCTGGGTTAAACATTGTTATTTGGTACTTGTTCTAGAGGAGGAGGTGTCTATTTCACTCCGAGAGATCTATTGAGGAAGGCCTTGGGCCAATTTTTGTATTATTTTTCTATTTCAGATTAAATTTAGTATTTTATAATACATATTTTCTGGGTACAACGTTATTTTCTGCAGTGCTGCATTTTATGTTGCTATTTTGCCGGAAACCCTTGCCGGGGTGTTCCGATGTGCTTATAAAAGAGGTCAAACCTCTCATTTCTGATTCCATGATTAATGAAAGCTCTATATCTGTATGAAATCATATTTTTCTATATATTTCATAATAAAAATTACATTTTACAGTCTTCAACAGTTCTATTTTGTGAAGTTGTGGGATTAGGGTGATTTTGAGCATACATGAGCTGGGGAGATCTGTTTAGTGTAGCTATATTGATTTTTTTCTGATGTCATTTCATATTTAAGCTACATAAAACATATATTATAGGATCCAAGTCTTGTTCTATGTTTTTATTGTATGGGTTTCGTTATACAACATCCTCATTGGAGATATTACTGAAATTCCTAAAAAGGAATATTACAACAACAATGATTCATTTGAAGTGTTATATGGGATTTTATAGAATTATGGATTTAATTTAACTTTTCCAACCCAATTTCTAATGTTTAAATTATTTTTTCCTTTCTCACTAGCCCTTTTACACCTTTTTTCCTTGCAAGTGACTGAAAACATTGAATTAGCTTTTCTTTTGATCATTGAGGCATGAAAAGTTCATTTTGACAACTTTACAATGATTATACTTAGCAGCATCTTCAAAATCCTCTTTCGCTTCCACCATGGAGTTTAACTCATCTTTTCACGTTCTTTGGCCACTTTCTTCAAAACCCTAGGTGTCTGGAGTGCTTTACAACAATCATCAGTGTTGGCATTGTGTGCTTCCTCCATGTCATTTTCCTGCAAGTGATCACTTCTTTGGAACTCAAATTGACCATAAAGTTTATAAACCCTAATCATCTTCAAGACTAAGTGTTTCCTCTTTCCCTTGTTGTAGTTTGTCTTTATTCAAGAGTAGATAGTCTACCTCATCAGTACTTTCTGCTGATAAATCTTTCAACACTCATGCAGAAGTGCTGAACTATTTCCATTTTTCTCATTTGTAGACTTTGAACTGAGAAGGTAATCCTCTTAGGAAACCTTTAGGTCCTTATTGAATAAAAATTCCTTGAAATTCTATTAAATTTGAGCCAGATTCTAGCAAAGGAAAAGCAGTGCCTGAAACATCCAATTATGACCTTAAAACATGGAAAATGCCTAATGACCTAGTGTGAGGGTATTTTGACCTAATTTTTACTGGAATTTGACTTGGAGGTTTTTCAAGTGAAAACAGAGTATGGTCATAGGTTATTATGTCCAAAAGGACATGTGAATGAGTTAGCTATAGGAAACCCTAAAGGGAAGGTGGATTTCATTGACAAGGGAAAATAGGGCTTTGAGGTTATAGGCAGGAAAGGAGGATGAAAATGAGAGGTATAAGCCCATGATGAGTATTTTTAGGAGCAACAAGGTGACTTTGAGAAGACAAACTAAGGAATAGTGAGAATAGGTTTAAAAGGATAATGAAGGCAGTGAGATTTCTGAAACTCAATATATTCAAAGAATATTGTTTCCAGAAATCTAGAACCATCTTATAGTGATCTAAAGATAGTGAAAAATACTGATGACTAATAGGTTACAACAATATGAGAAAAACTTACTAGTTATTGGTGAAGTGTCTAACAAAATATCTTTGTGCAAATTGCGATAGAGTGTAGGATACTTATGATGTACTTGAAAAAATGTTTTAAGTGAATAATTAGGGGAAATTCAAAAGTGGGAGGATAATTCCTCAATTTTAGATGAAATTCAATGGTCGGTATATACATTAGCATTGAGATTAGGTAGTGAAACATTAAAGTTGATGATACAATATTGCATTTAGCCAATGAAGGAAATGTTATAAAATTCACGGTGGGCTTATGAAAGAATTTAGATTTTTTTTTTTTTTTTAAATTGAAGGAAATTCTAATGTTGTGAGTGTAATAGAAAAAAATGGCATGGACCATATTAGTCACATGGAATATATGGGTGATGTGGATAGGAACAATGACATGGAGGTACTAGGTAGTATTGTGTAGATTTAAGTTGAATGGGTAGTAGCCATGGGGAAATGTTCATGACGATGGATGGAATTATAAAGTAGTTTTAGAGCTACAAATTCACCATCCAAAACATCATTTAGATTGTTACAATTTTTTTATTGGAAAACTTGACATCTAAAGATTTATTTTGAAGGAATGTTAATTTGTTATCAATCGGCCATGTTCAAACCTAAAATACATTTAGTTGTTGGATTATGATCATCCTAAATTGTTGGACATTTTAGGAATAAATACCTTATTATGGGTTGTTCACTTACAATTTTGAAAGAAATGCTTATCATTTAATTAGATCCAATGATAGTTGTTGGATATTTTAGAGTGCAAGAGAGCTATCAACCTCTGATCACTTTTCATTGAAAAAAAATATCAAACTTATTTTTTCACATCATGCCAAGTGGAAAATAAGGAAAAAATGGTGCAAGTGGGGCATGAATTTGATATAGTAATGTAGAGAGAGTAAAAGGTAAAGATAAGACATGAAGGATTGATATGGTAGTTCAGGATGAATACAAATGACATGGTAGACATGGGAGATGGGATGTAGGCCCCACTGGCACATGAAAATGAAGTTCTCATGCCATGTTAGCTTGGAGCCAACTTCTTATTTTGGACATAACCAGAAGAATACAAGCTTAGAATTAAATTAAATTTCAGTGGAAGATTCATAGTGAGGAGGCTTATAAATGTTCCATAGGGGCTCATTTCAAATTCCTACTCTAATTTTCTATAAATGCATATTAGTGATTTTTGGAAGAATAGTGTGGTACCCACTAAAAAAGACCCTATTGAAGGTGAATTTTTGATAGTATAAGTCCAGAGAAGGAATAATGAAACCCATTTTATATTTTGGCCAAATTCCAAAGATTCTGGAACATAGAAATAGAAAGATGCCAACATTAACTATTCTAGGCTACATTTTCAAGATACTTTTTGGATCTTGAAAGGATGAAAAGTTATTCTATATCACAAATCTATAAAAAATATATTTCTTAACATTTTACCCCTCAAAAATCTAGAAAACGTTGTCTTAACAAGTACTTCTAGTATTTCTTTATTTGGGAGTGACCAATGTAGCTAAAAATTATGAGTTTGAAAAAAGTGAGAAAAAAGGAAAACATGATTTTTCATGTTGATACACAATTTGAATATAGTATTATATCATAAATGTGAAGATTATTATGCGTTCACAATAATGAATAAAATTAACACATAACACAATATTTTTATTGGATCTCTTCATATTTCTTCTACAAGTGGTAGAAATTGGCAATTGAGATTAATTTTAATAGTGAGATAAGAGTAAACAAGAGTAAAAAGTTTTGATTTAGGGAGCCATAAATTTAAACTTAGAACTCCAATTGATGAATAAGTATAGTTAATGGAATGATGTTTCATATGAAAACATGTCCAAAGATTAGACTTTGTATTAGTGTATGAATGCTCCTATTCAATTGAGATAAGAAAAAATGTAGCATAATTAATGAAATTTTAAAATATGAAAAATTCAAAGCAACATTATATGTATGTGGAAAACTTGGAGAGTTAACGTTATTTTTAGAATATAAAAAGTTCAATAATTAAGAAAATATATGGAGAATGTGTATGGAAATTATAGTCATGAAGAGGAAATGAATGACCTAATTATCAATGTATTAAATGAGGAATATATTCCAATGGACACAAAATTAGGGTGGAGCTAGCAGAGTTGATAGATACCATCAAGAAATTGAGGATTAAGGTGTAGAGTCATAGAATATATAATGGGAGGATAATCAAAGCTAAGGACGAGAAAAATCATATACCCATTTGGATACTATAGAGTTTGAATCAATTGAAAGAAAATGAAAAGAATG
The DNA here is from genome assembly GCA_034641835.2 of Pinus albicaulis. Taxonomy (NCBI): domain Eukaryota; kingdom Viridiplantae; phylum Streptophyta; class Pinopsida; order Pinales; family Pinaceae; genus Pinus; species Pinus albicaulis. The sequence goes on from CM076578.1 coordinate 175,475,027, forward strand.
GATGAATTTCAAGACATGAAAAAAGTATACCTCATGTAAGGAAGGATAGTCATAAAATATATCGATTCTCAAGAGGTTCTAGCAGTACAGACAAAAAACATTACTCATGTAGTTATTGATCTAGGAAATCACATTTATATAAAGAATCATATACTATCCTAGAAGTATCCATAATCAAGCATAAAATAAGGTGACATGAATTGGAAAATCTACAAGGTGAGGATCGCAAGCTTAAGCCACCAACATGTGATGGAGAAAACAAAGGAATAAGATACTAAATCATGGCTTCTTCGTATTATGATGCCTTTTCAGTTACATGGTTATTCATCCAATCTAGGGGATATATGTACCATGTATCGTTGACAAGGAAATAATTTTATATGGTGGGTCTAATTAAAGAAAGTCAAGCACATTAATGAAAAGAGGATATCTTGGAAGTAGCACAACAAATGTTTCTAGTAGCATTAGTTTTCCCTGCATTAATATGAAAAAATATGCAAGATCTCTTTGAACTCAAGCATGGAATTATGACAATGGATGGATATGTGAAGATGTTCTCATAGATGTTAAGACATGTGGGTTTTATCAAAGATGAAAGGTGAAAATATGGAGGTCTTATAGTGTATTGAAATCATTATACAAGGAGAAAATGCGTTTCTATGAACCTGATACATTGGAAGTGATGATTAGTAAGTATAAATGCCTATGTGGGTAGAGAAAATATAGAGAAACTTTCCGAAAGTCCCGAATAGACAAGGAGGAGGAAAAATTGTATTATAAAAGGAAGGTCTTTTAAACACTCTTCCTTCAGACTATGCCATAATGTATACCAATGAATCCAACAAGCTTAGAGTGAGTTGAAGATGGAAAAATATTTAGGAAAAAAACCAAGGCCATTGATAAAATTTTGGTGATGTAAACACAAAAAAATTTATAGGGGTTCTCCTCATAAAGGAGATAAAATGATAACTACACATAATATTTGGGGAACTACTACAATGGAGGAGATGGGAAGAAATATTTGAAGGATATATATATCTCTAAAATATTGACAAGTAGATCAATAATACCACATGGTTGAGGAAAAGGGTAATATTAATAACAATATTGCTGTTATTTTTATTGAATTGAAAGCAAGGCATAGGTACATTGAACCTAATTTAGTTGAAAATTTTCATTTGAAGAAAAGTAGAATTAATATATTGTGGCTGGTTTAACTAGTAACTAGAACCAAAATAAAGATAACTAAGGTTATTAGAGATTATCTAATAAATCCTAATGGAATGAACATGGTTTTATATTTGAAATTTATACCACCAAGATCATATGATGTCCTAAATGAAATGGATTTATTGGACAAACATGATGTTGTGTTTGATTGCAACATCAAGGAATTTACTTCTCTTGAAGGAGAAGGAAAGTAGGTCATAGTGAAAGGAATACCAAGACTCATTTATATAAGGGAAATACCAACTTTATAGTTGAAGATATGCTTTAGGAAGGGATGCTAGTTGTTCACAAGACATAGCTATGTTATGCTTGCAATTGGTTGAAGACATTGTAGGGATCAAATTAAGTATTGATTTGTTCATATATCACTTCCATATCATAATAAAAAATTTTCTCTTCAACTATGAATGAGTTAATAAATGATTGTTCTACCTTCAAGTGAAACATTTCACTCATTCATACTTTAGCATATAGTAAGGAATCCAAATTCACAACAATGTGTTGGAGACAAACCAATCATAACATATGACCATTATTATAGAAAATATAATGACTAAAAAGTAATCCAAGAAAATGTATTGAACCAATGTATCCATATAATAACCAATGAGACTATGAAATTGTGACAACAGAGGAAAAATATCATAATATAGGTAGTCATTTTAGATTTTGTTCCAGTACACCTTCAATATGTACTCGACAAAATATAATATTTGTGATCAATGCTCAAATCCATTTCAAAGAACCATCATGGTTTTTTTCTATAAATTCCTTTTGCTAAAATTTTAGTTTTTGAAATTTTCATAATTTTGAGATGACATAGTGAACAGGTGGAAATTTGTTAATATTTTGGATCACTATATTATATGAGATATATATTCTAGAACGTAATTTTTTTTTACTAGTCCTAAAATTAGTTTTAGACAAGTTATTTTGGAATCTTTGTTATAACAATTTTGATCGATCTCCGACATAGAATTATTTTAACCCTCCATGATCCTCCTTTTTTCCACCTTAACACTTTATTTTGTAGGAGAAATGACATTTACATGGTTTTCAAAATTATTTTATGCACTTACTAAAACACCGTTCAGTTTTTAGGCCTTAAAGTTTGCCTTGAATTAATGGGGAAAAGCCTTGAGTACGGGGGATACTATCCTATGAGAGTTCAACCACTTTAGGTTTAGCTTTTAGGCCTTAAAGTTTGCCTTGAATTAATGGGAGGAAGCCTTTAGTTTGTGGGAGAAATGACATTTACATGGTTTGAAAAATTATTTTATGAACTTACTAAAAAAAATAGTTATGTCAAAAGTCACACCTTATGAGTTTGTGGGAGAAATGAAATAGAAATGACACATGCCTTAAATTTTGCCTAAAATTTTATAGGGGAAAAGAGAAATGACACATGTACAAGGTTTTCCTTAGAGTGGTAGTGGTTTATGGATATTAAAATGAATAACTTCTATTTAGATCTATTCCAGAGATTGACTGTAGGGGCATTTACTGGATATGTCACCTTTGAGAAAAGATGAGATCCAAAGGCTACCTGACCCTTTACAGACTCTGCCTTTAGAACTTGTAGAATTTAACACTCAACAGATAGACTAAAATCCTATGGAAGTTCAAAATCCTATGAGATTTCAACCACTTTAGGTTCAATGTTTAGGCCTTGAAGTTTTCCTTAAATTAATAAGAGAAAGCCTTTAGTGTTGGCTCAGAATTGTAATCTATGGATAAATTACTCTTCCCTAGGTGGGTGCTGGTCTAGAACAATAGGTGAAAGACTATACTACCATTTCTCCTAACTCAGAACAATTACGCAGAGAGGATTGGAGGCTTACTTGTTTCAGTCGCTTCCAAATGGCTCCTTTCTGCAGCCTAATTACGCCTAAATTCTATTCAAAGGGTTTGTGAGCTAATGATTCTACAAAGAATAATCTTGGAAGTCACTAAGATGCAATAATATAGATATCTATTCAAGGTATTTAGCTAACCGGCTTAAGCATAAAACTACATTCATCAACCAAGATCTTACAATATGGAAAATCAAAGTCAACATAGATGCATGTAGGGAAAAACAAGAAGTAATCTTTATTGATGATAGAAGGAGAGGTTACAACCTAGTGACTGATTTGAAGTGACCTTCCAATAGAGTTCCCAAGTCTCATCATAGCATAAATCTCTCTAGCAGCAGCTGCATAAATCAAAATCTCTATTGAAAATTCTCCAACATTTCTCTACTCAAATTCTTCCTCCTCAAACACTTAGATTTGTGTTCAATTTATAGATGAACTGTAGGTTGTTTTGCAATCAATAGCATTCCAAAAATAGGCAAGACATGTTTCCATTCATGTAGATTTCAAATGGACACTTGGATTCGAAGCTTGACATGTGTGAACCCTTCTAGAAGACACTGGCCAAGTGGAGATTCCAGAACAATGAGAATTTTGCTCCCAATGTGACCAACGCACCTTTGAATGTTGGGAAGTGCTCTGCAGAGTAGCTTTGAATGGGGCTACCTGCATATGCAATGCAGTTAGGCCCCTTATAGCCTACGTTGGTGAGCTCTCATATGTTAAATAATAATATTAAAACCATGGAAACCCTTGCTTGATGAAAGTCTTGTTTGATTTATGTTGTTTCCTATCTTAGGGCATATAGCAAATGAGATGATAGGGAATGATAGACCCTTGATCATTGGTCCTGGAGATGATGCCCAGCTAACTAGGTCATTGGGAATGGTGCCCAAATTGACCTATAACATTTAGTTTGTGGGATAAATGACATTTACATGGTTTGCAAAATTATTTTATGCACTTACTAAAAAAATGCTTTAAAGCTAATGGGAGAAAGCCAACATGACATGTATGTTTTGAAAACATTGCATAAGAATTTATGGGAAAAATGAAACATAAATAATATTTTTCCTTAAATGGTTATATTTATGGATATTAAATTGAAGAACTTCTATTTAGATATGTTCCAGAGATTGACTGTAGGGGCATTTACTAGATATGTCACCTTTTAGAAAATATGAGATCCAAAGGCTACCTGGCCCTTTACAGACTCTGCCTTTAGAACTTATATAAGTTAACACTACCTGGCCCTTTACAGACTCTGCCTATAGAACCTTGTAGAATTTAACACTCAATAGACAGACTAAAATCCTATGGAAGTTCAGCCACATTATGTTTAGTTTTTAGGCTTTAAAGTTTGCCTTTAATTAATGGGAGAAAACCTTTAGTTTTAGAGTAACCTTATAAAATGCTTTAATGTGAAGATATTACTTTACCTACAAAACAATGGAATTGAAGATTATGCTTATATATCAGAGTTCTGTTATGACAAATTAGTTATGTCCTTTATAAGAAGTATGATTTAGCACTTATCAAATTGTTTAATAATTTATAATAATGTCATTTTTGGCTTGTACTATCATTCATCCTTGATATGTACAAGAATTTTACAACTTCAACATCAACCTACACTATCATCATAAATGAGTTATGTCCTTAATAATAAGTATGATTTAGCACTTATCAAATTGTTTAATAATTTATAATAATTGATATGTACAAGAATTTTACAACTTCAACATCAACCTACACTATCATAATATCATTGTAGCCATGTCAAACTAGATTATTTATATCCATTACATCATAAAACACTCCACTTTTAACATTTTAAGAGAATAAAGAAACATGAAAGGTGTTAATTTAGGTACATTAATACACTCCACTTTTAACATTTTACAATAATAAAGCAACATGGACGGTGTAAATTTAGGTACATTAATAAAATACAGCCATGTAAATCTAGATTATTAAGATCCATTACATTATATTTAACAAAATCTAGATTATTTATATCCATTACATCCTAAAACACTCCACTTTTAACATTTTAAAAGAATAAAGAAAAATGGAAGGTGTAAATTTAGGTACATTAATAAAATACAGCCATGTCAATCTAGATTATTAAGATCCATTACATCATAAAACACTCCACTTTTAACATTTTACATTTTACTCACCTTGAGTTTCGGAGATACTATCCTATGGAAGTTCAATACAGCCATGTCAATCTAGATTATTAAGATCCATTACATCATAAAACACTCCACTTTTAACATTTTACATTTTACTCCATTTGAGTTTTGGGGATCCTATCTTATGGACGTTAAGCTGCTTTCAATTTTTAGGCCTCAAAGTTTGCCTTGAATTAATGGGAGAAAGCCTTGAGAAATGACACAAGCTTTAAATTTAATGGGAGAAAGCCAATGACACATGCTTTAAATTTTTCCTTAAGAGTTTATGGGATAAATGACACATGTATGGGAGAAATGACACATGTACACTATTTTCCTTAAAATGGTTGTGGTTTATGGATATTAAAATGAAGAACTTCTATTTATTCCAGAGATTGATTGTAGGAGCATTTACTGGATATGTCACCTTTCATAAAAGATGAGATACAGAAGCTACTTCGCCCTTTACAGACTCTTCCTATAGAACTTGTAGAAGTTAACACTACCTATCCCAATTATACCCTATGAAGTGTGTATAGGACCCGTGGAATCACCCGCACTACTTTACGTAGACATAAGGGTGTATAAGAGTGTACTAAGTTTAAAAATATGGTCATATTGTTGGATATCTTTCCCAAGAGCCCAAATTTACTCCTTAAGTATATGTGGGGTCTATATAACCATCTACAAAAACAAGTGATTCTTTCCAAGCTAAGGATAATGTATGAGCCATGTGTATCCGCACATTATCTAGAAACCATAGGCCAAAATAAAGGGTACTTAAGTGGTTTGAAGAAAAAATAGCACCATGAAGCTTTGAAGGAGGGGAATAAGAACTGGAAATGGGGGAAGGATAAGAATAAAATAACCACTACACATCCATGCAAGGGTAGTAGAAATAATTCTAACCATTGCAACATTGATGGTCACATTAAGGAGAATTATTGGATGTTTGGTATGTGTTATATTCTTTATGTGAATAACCCGATGCATTATATATTTTTCTAAGCATAGTGGTGGGAATAAAATAGGAGGAAAGGACCCCTACTTTAGGGTTTCATAGAGATGAAAAATCCCCCACACATAGGTGTTCATGGGTAGTGCCGCAAAAAAACGTTTTTGGGAAAAAAAAATTCTCCCTTTATGATGGTTTTCATCACATGGTTTTTTCTTTTAGCATTTTTCTAGTGCACGGTAGTTTACCCCATAGTTCTACAGTTTCAGTTAAAGAACTAAAGTTTTATCTAATCCAAGGTAATTTATTGCATATGTGTGTGTGTGTGTGTGTGTGTGTGTCTGATGGTCTAAAAATTGATATACTAATAAAACAAATGATCTTCTTGTTTTGGGTTTCTTGAGTCAATTATATGTTAATGCATGTGTCTTGCATTGAAAATTTTCATTTTATTAAGAATCTATTTCAAACAATTAACTATATAAGGTTAAAACCTATGTTTTGTATCAAATTACTTTTGGTTTCAATGGGAAAATTTTTATGGCTAATGTGTTTTTCTCGAAATGTGATAGACCCCATTAAAATGGGAGATATATCGAAATGATTCCTATGGTGTAATAAAATAGTATAGTAGTTTAAAGATATAGATGCATAAATTCAATAAGCATAGTTTTGAGATAAATAAGTCCAAAATAGAATAGTTGTTGGTGAACAAATATCAATGGATCACTATGGATATATCTGCTTCATTGAAAGGGATATTTCTAGAAGGATGGAATAAGTTGGAAAGAAGGGAATATATCACAATTATATGTTAATACATGCGTTTTACATTGAATATTTTCATTTTATTAAGAATATTTTTGATAAAATTAACTATATAAGGTTAAAACCTATGTTTTGTATCAAATTACTTTTGGTTTCAATGGGAAAATTTTATGGCTAATGTGTTTTTCTTGAAATGTGATAGACCCCATTAAAATGGGATATATATCAAATTTATTCCTACGGTTAAATAAAATAGTTGAGTAGTGTCGGCCGGATAAATCGATCTTGCAGACAATATTGACCTCCCTAGTGTCAAAAGACAATTTAGCAACAAACGAACAACTAAGTTTGTCTTCCTCTAAATATATTCAGTTTACAAATAAATGTTATGAAGGTGTCGATCCTACCTTAGATCCAAATTCTTATTTGCGGTCATAGTGCTTCTGTCGCATCAATAATTCTTTCGTCGCAACAAGAATCCTTCCGTCGTAACAAGAATCCTTCTGTCACAACAAGAGATCTTCCGTCACAACAATAATCCTTCCGTTGCGACAAGATTTCTTTCGTTGCAACAAGAGTTCTTTCGTCACAACAAAGTGTTGCCTTTTGTCGACCTACAATAAAAAACAAGAAAATATTAAATAGCACCTGTATAAAAAATAATTATAAAACATACCTATCATAGTGATCATGGAATCTATGAAATAAATGATCAAACGAAAACCTATTGAAATAAACAATCGAACGATAATTTATTGAGAAAAGGAAAAATTGATTGTATTAATCTTAAAATAATAGAAGAACCTTACAACCTTAGCCTTGATGTTTGAAAAGACTTTCCTGGGGTCCGAAGCAGGAGTCTCCTCTAATTTGATAAGTTTTTCACTCCTCCTCCAGGAGCACATAGAGATATGTGATCTTTCCTCTCAAAAGCTCAGCAGAAAGAAGTCTAAATCTCAACAGAACTTTCACTCAATCACTCATAAAGCTTGAACTCCATTTGAGGCTACCCAATGCCTCTTTTTATAGAGTAGATGAGGAGGTTAGGGTTCCACCTTTTAAGGGATAGAATCCTCCTTCAAAGGGATAGGCTCCTCACATCAAGGGATTAGTTCCTTAAGGTGAGGGGTGCATGAACCTTACTAAAGCGTACTCATCGCCAAAAAATCTCATCTAGAACTTTCTAGAATTGACCTCAAATTAGCTTTTTGAATTTACTTTCTTTCCTTTTTTACTTTGAGAAGGGTACGTAGGAATTACAAGGGAAAATTTCATTCTGGAACGCAGGTAAGCAGTGTATTACCTGCGTACCCAAGCCAGGAACGCAGGCAGGCTTCATGTTACCTGCGTACCCAAGCTAGGAACGCAGGCAGGCTTCATGTTACCTGCGTACCCAAGGGATTTTGAGTTTTTAGGGTTTTTCCTCCAGTTCTAGGGCTTGGAATGAGGAACAAAGGTTGTAAGACTTGTAGAGGAGGCATGTATGAGTGTTAAAGAGCTCTTACAGTCAGTAAAATGTCAAGGTGACATTTTTTAGTGCAACAGATTGCCGCCTAAAGTGCGAAGTCTGGAATAGATGAAGATGAAGTCTGCCATATATGAAGAGTGAAGTACTTTATCATTTCAAGGATCATCCTGTGGACACCTCGGTCTGAACCTGTAAAAACATTCAATGCAAAATATATATATGTAATCATATCATTCTTGAGGTAGGAATTCCCATACTCAGATCAAAACTAACTAGAAAACTAATTTAAATTGTTCTGATACAGGAATGATTTGCAATACATCAACAATATAGACATATGTAGACACAACATGGGCACAACCATATGTTTATGAATAGTCTACTGTATAAATGAATAACAAAAATTCCTCGCAGCCTGGATGGTGGAAACTAGATCCAAGGTCTTGATTTCCGCTTCTTGAACCAGTACGATTCTATCCATGTGAATGAATGTGTCGAAGTCGAACATGGTAGAAGCCACTTGATTACTAGTCAATAATGTAAACTGTTAACAAGTGTGAGAGTAACCACCAGTAATGTCAATGGCTCTCAAAGTACTCAGTACAATCCATGAAATGTGAATGAATGAGCTGAAGTCAAACATTTCACGAAATCATTCGATCGAAGGTCAATGATGCAACCTGTCGTCAAAGGCGAGAAACTTGACATTGAGGCATGCAGATTCCAAGGTACTCACAATTTATAGATCAACTTCCTAGATAATGAGCTGTTGTCGATAGAAAGCGATCTGTCGTAGGCAAGCCCGCAACACGAAATCATAGATCAAGTTTTGAAGAAATATATTGGCAAGGACTAACTCAGGGATGGTCAAAATGGAACACAAAAATTTGGCAAATGAATGGTTTGTTTGAACTGTCCTCTTGAACACATAATGACACTGTAGATGGTTTGGTGACAATTGACCCAAAGCTAATACCCAGAAACTGGCTGAATACTTTCAATATGGTTTTATTAACTATTAGGCAAAGGATTTACCCAACCCAGGTGCACAAAAGTGTCATGTTCAAGAGTGGTTAACGGTTTTCCGAATAATTAAAATGTAACAAACAGGTTCATTTTTCTCTCTTTTCCCCCATCATTTCTGGCAAGTACCTCTTTATTTTTGACAAGCTTGAGGAGGATAACATTTGCTTATTTATAAGCTCATCCTTCGGATGAGTCCAAATTAGTTTAAGATTTGAACCCTAAGAAGGAGTGGTTCATTCCTGTTTAAAATTGAATAGGTCCTTTACTGTTAAGTTTTAACGAGTCCAATATAGGAGAAACTCGGTGTTTTTCAATTTTAGGGAGTTAGAAGAAAAACTTAAGAAAACTCCTTGGGTGTACTTTTTCGTAAATTTAGTCTCTCGAGCCCAAAAAAGGATAAAATAATGCGAGAGAGAACTCTATTGGCTGTAATTAGTCAACGTATACCTTTTTCGTAAATAGTCCATTTCAGTCCATAAAAGGGGTAAACTTATATTGAAGGGACGATCATTCATTTACTTTAACAAGTTCGAATAATCAAGTGCTCGAAAATATTTTCATGTTTTGAAAGTCTGAAAAGGTCTTAAAAGAGGACTCCAATGTTTCTTTTTTGTAAATTTTGAAAGAGTCTGAAAAAGTGATAAAAGTATGCTCTTTGTTGAAAAATGATCAGTTTTACCGAAAAATCCAATATTCTGCACAAAAACTCGAAACATTACACATACTTGTTTAAGATAAATAAAAATGCTTTAAAAAATAACCCTTTTAAAGTGAAAAATAAACAAATTAAAAATTCATTTATTTGAAAAAACTTATTAAAAGGAATTTTCTAACTTCATTTTTACTATTTGAATTCAGAGTGAAAAGGTAAGGGTTTTTGAATAAGAAAAACTTCCTGTGAAGATTCTGGAAAATCCATTTGGCGGAATGAGAAACCGTCAGCTCCAAGTAACCTGTATAAATTTTGGACCATATGAGGGCCCTAGTCAATCTCCTGATATGGCTTGTGAACATATGGGACACACTGGACCAGTGTTTCTTGATTTTCAGCCACCAGCTCGAAGTTGAACTGGAGGACATATATTTTTTGACTGGTTTGTCCAAGAGGGGCGGACACTTATCTCTACTCGGGACTAGACCAGGTGACCAGTCTGTTGCTAGTCTCAAAGCAGAGTTTTTCAATGGTTGAGTAGACCCCAAGGATAAATGGATAGATATCATCTGTCCTGAGTTCAAAGTTATTGTCTTCACTGTTACTAGACTATATAGGAGCGCAGCATTACATGTTTCCAATCTCATGCTAAGGGCATTGAGATTGTTAGATTTCTGTCGACATATTTTTGTTGTTGAAAAACCAACTCTTTATTATTAAGGATTTTCATATGCCGGGATGAACTATCGCGGCGAAAAAGACATGGCTTTTCCTCCAGGAGAGCAATGGGATAATTCAAGTAAAAATCATTTTCAACACTTTCTAAGTCCTAATTTTTTTTGTATTTTAAACCGTCCAACACAAGATGATGTATAGTTTGAAATACACTTCTATGCTATGATATATCACTATTACCAGCTATCTGTGTACATGTTATCAGATCTTGTTTAATATACTGCTTTGTTTATTGCAAATGTCTATTTATCATACTAGAAGCAACTGCATCTGCTAAATTATTTAAATGTCTTGGAATATGCTGATATTCAATGTAATCAAATTCACGTTCCAAGATACGAACTCTTAAGAATAACCGTAACAACACTGGATTTCTAATGGCATAAACCCTGTTAAGCTGTAATACAACAAGTTCAAAATCCAACCTAACAATCAAACTCCAAATTCCAAATGATATGGATTCAGATAATAACTCAATCACAACACTATACTCTGCAATGTTATTCATTTTTTGACTGAGGCTTACCCCATGCATGGATACTAACTTGTCAGAGGGTGAATAGATAACCCAAGCTGCGGAAGAAATGTTTCGTGTACTATGACAAGCACCATCATCAAAACCAATGTAGGTTTGAAGAGACATAGGCATCTGCAATATCAAGAGTAAAACTCAGATAACCAGGAATAGTGATAAGAACACACTCTAAACTAGGCACGCTTTTCTAATCTAAGACACACCAGCTGTAAAGAATCTAATCTAACTAAAAATCTCCACACTAAGTTTAAGCATAATACTTCTTCAAATAAATCCCATTTCTGGGTTTATCTAAAGAGACATCGTCGAAATCTATCAGCTCATAGGCCCCTTTTGCCAACTTTCACTTAACAATGAAAGGACCATGCCACATAGGCATGAATTTTCCAGCCCCTAGCTTATCGTCGGCTTGATCGTACACTAAAACTAGGTCTCCCTCTGAAAAACTACGAGGGGTAACATTTCTATCGTACTGAGATTTTATTCGTTTGACATGAGCCTCGTTTGCTAATGCAACATTTCGTTGATTCTCATCTAGCTGAGCTAAGTACAAAAAACGCTTCTCCTCTTCAGACGTAGCTAGAAGTAATTCTATGGCTAACTTTAATGGAGAAATTTTGCATTCAATAGGCAACACAACTTCCAAACTGTAAACCAGTTGAAATGGAGTGAAACTAGTTGATGTTTTTACCGAGGTCCGATATGCCCAAAGCACTGAAAATAACATGGAATTCCAATTCGACTTATGAATACCAATAATTTGTCTGATCATAGTGACTAAAAATTTATTGATAGCTTCAACCAGACCATTAGCCTACAGGTAATATGGAGTAGAACTATCGTGGCGCATGCCAAGTTGATCTGTCAGTTCAGTCATCATGATATTCCGAAAATGACTTCCATGATATGTAATTATAGCTTGAGGAACACCGAATCTAGAAATTATATGATTGAACATGAAAGTTGCAGCAGTCTTGCCGTCTACCGAAAATGTAGGCAATGCCTCGGCCCACTTAGTAAAATAATCTACTACTAGGATAATATACGCATGCCCACCGACCGAGTGAGGGTTACATGTAATAAAGTCAATACCCCACTTTGCGAAAGGACCGACAACAATTATAGGGTGAAGAGGAGCGGGTGGTGCACGCATTTTACAATCAAAGACTTGACAATTGTGGCATTTATGGACTGCATAAATACAATCTTTGAATAACGACGGCCATAAATAACTAGCATGCAATATCTTTTGGGCTGTGGCATACCCAAACATATGACCACCACATTCTCTAGAATGGCAGTCATTTAGGACCTTCTCAGCTTCTTCATGAGTAAGATAGCGTCGGAAAATAGATTCCGCTCCATGAAGATAGAGTCTATCACCGATAATATTGTATTGTTGGAATTCGAAACGTATTTTCTGTCGCCGAGATCGTGAAATTTCAGGCCGAAAAGATTGGGTTTGGAGATAAAAAATAATATCCCCATACCATGGATCAAGACTACTGATAAGAAACAAGGATTCATCCGCAATGGGCTACTCCGCCACTGTTTCAGTATCAGTAGACGGGAAATCACACATCAGTTCTGCGAAAACCAAATATTTCTTTGCCTTGGATTTTTCAAATTCCAAGTCAAATTCTTGCAGGATAACTATCCATTTGGAATACTTGCCCCCTAGCAATTTTTTGGTGAAGATGTACATCATAGGGTTACAGTCAGAAATTACTGTGGTTTTGCGTAATAAGATGTAGCGTCAAAATCTTTGGACATCTTGAACAACTGCCAAGGCCAATTTCTCCACATGTGTGTATTTGATCTCAGTTGGATGCAGATTTCGACTAAGATAGTAAATCACATGTTCATTTTTGAGTTCATCTTCCTAAACTAAAACCATCCCAATGGTGGAATGAGAGGTGGCGAGGTACAAAAAATAGTCCCGGTTGTAGTTGGGAGGATCCAACAACGGTGTATGGCTCAACGCATGTTTGAGTGCATCGAAAGATTGATCAGCGATCTCATCCCAAAAGAATGGAACATCTTGTCTTAACAACTTGGTAAAACCCTTTGTTAGCTTGGTGTAGTTAGGAATGAACCGACGTAGAAATTTTTCTTTCCCCTGCAAAATTTGGAGTTGGCACAGAGTCAAAGGAGGAGGTAGATTGACAATAGCTTCAATCTTCAATGGATCAACGCGAATGCCTGCTTTTGAAACAAAAAATCCCAGTAAGTGACCCAATTCAACACAGAAAACACATTTGTGTGGATTCAGCCAAATTCGATAATGCCTACATCTCATAAAGATAGTTCGTAAATGAGTGAGATGGTCGCCCCTACGTGATGAATGAGCAGGTAAATCATCGAGATGAGGCTGCACAATGTGCTTTGTGTCATGGAATGCGTAAGACATAGCCCTTTGAAAAGTTGCCCAACCATTCTTCAATCAAAAGGGTAGTTTGCAATAAGCAGATGTCCCCCATAGACCAATGAAAGTTGTTTTTGGTTGATTAGAAGGAAGTATGTTTATTTGATTGTAACCAGAAAAAATATCCATAAAGGAGAACATTTCACTGCCGACACAATCATCAATTATTTGATCGATATAGGGGGTTGGATAATTTTATTTAGGACAAGCTCGATTAATATCCCTATAGTCAATACATACTCTTATCGTTCCTTATTTTTTGTTAACAAGAACAATATTAGATACCCAATCCATTAAAGGAATTGGATAAATTAAACCTGCATGAAGTAATTTTTCAACCTCGGCTTTGATAGCAACAACTTTTCTAGGACGTATTTGACGTAAACGTTGACAGACAGGTTTGGCATCCGGGTAAGTCTTGATTTCATGTACAACAATTGACAGATCGATTCCTGGCATTTATTCATATGACTAGGCAAACACATCACATAATTCCTGAAATAGGGCTCTATAAGTTTGAATTTCGTCATTTTTACAGCAAGCACCTATATGAATGTTTTCAGTTATTCCTGGTTTAACTGAAATGTCAATTGGAATCGTTCGAGAGATATTTTCCAAATTTAACTCAGAATCAGGATTGTGTAATGGATTCTGCAGTTCTTTGACATATTCAGTAGTAAAAATAGAAGCGAAATCATTTTCAAAATGATCCATCTTAGGTAAAAACGAATATCGGTGATGTAGATCTTCCCATGGTAAATTGTCAACAAACAAGAGTTCGCGAATATGCTCATTAGTACGAACAAGATCAGGAAATGTCGTTGTGGCTGAGCTAGATATAGAAAGTGATTCCTCATGCATCTTATGCATTGGATTAGTTTCGGTTGAAGAAGGATCGGAAAGCGACTGCATAGCCTGATATGCAATTTCAAAGGGACTCAAAGGCATTGCAACATCAAATGAATCCAACTCAGAATCGGAAGGTATGATCCAAGGATCATCAAACGTAATGGTATTCGATGAAATCATATGAATGTTTGCAATAGGAGGTGATATGTTAGGAGGAGGAAAGGAAAAAGTTCCTAGTAAAATAGAATCTTTAATCAAACCTACCCCAACATCCTTGTAAGGGATAGCCGTTTTACCAATGTGCTGGATAGTTTCTGTAGAGGACGGATCAGATGAAAAATAAGTTAACTGGTATATTGTAACGATCTTTCCTTGATGTGGAAACTTTATAAGCCGAAAGACCGATGAAACAACAACAGTCATAGCATAAGACAACCTGCGACCCAGGAGAAGGTTGTAATCTAGAGGGGCATCAACCACCTCCACATCTAGATTTACGGTTTTTCCTTCGACCCCTATAGGTAAATCTTGCAAAATACCGAAAGGATGGAACCCTCGGCCATAAAAAGCTTTTAGAATTGTCAGAGACTGATTGAATGTAGGAGAACCAAGTGATTTCCAACAATGGATCGACATAATACACGTAGAAGCCCCTTCATCAATCAAAGTCTGAAATATCGGTCTGTTTTTGACTAAAACTAGAATCTTAAAAGCCATTTGATGAGGTAGGAGGGGTGTACTATTATCTAAATCGAAGGTTATAAGGTTTGAATCCTGAATATCGACAACTCTTATGGTAGACAAAAGTAATTTATGATGTGCTGGGCACGATTACAACACTTCCAAAGTCGACATTGCTGAAGGGGAAATAGCAAAGTCCTCAACAATGTTGTAATTCTGAGCAGCTCTCGCATGTGGATTGAAAGCTGATTTATGAAGTACACCTTTAGCAGGCGGTTTGACTACTAAATCTGGATTGGGTTTCTCGATCTGTAGCAGATCAGAAATGGAAGGAGGTGTAGTTGATGCGTTTGAATTAGAGGATTCTGCTTCTTTACCACCAACAGGATTCTTACTACCATAACCTTGCGATCGCATTGCAATATTGACATGAGACATCATCATAATAGGTTCTTCTGAGGCATTTGAGGTAGAACCAATCATCTTACTATCTTGAGTGGGAAAAGGGTCCTTCAAGATAGCAGGTTTTTGAGAACCTTGAACGAATTTTGCAACCTTTATTCGATGCAGGCATTCCTTAGTCTGCAAAACCAGAGATTTTGGGTTCGATCCCCAGTGGAGTCACCAATTTGTTGGCCGGATAAATCGATCTTGTAGACAAGATTGATCTCCCCAGTGTCAAAAGACAATCTAGCAACAAATGAACAACTAAGTTTTTCTTTCTCTAAATATATTCATTTTACAAATAAATGTTATGAAGGTGTCGATCCTACCTTATATCCAAATGCTTATTTGCAGTCATAGTGCTTCTGTCACATCAATAATTCTTCCATCGCAACAAGAATACTTCCATCGTAACAAGAATCCTTCCGTCGCGATAAGAGTTCTTTCATCGCAACAATAATCCTTTCGTCACGACAAGAGTTCTTTCATCGCAACAAGAGTTCTTTCATCGCAAGAAAGTGTCGTCTTTCATCACAACAAAGTGTCATCTTTTGTTGCAACAAAGTGTCCCCTTTTGTCGCCCTGCAATAAAAAACAACCAAATATTAAATAGCACCCATATAAAAAATAATTATAAAACATACATATCATAGTGATCAAGGAATCTATGAAATAAACGATCAAATGACAACTTATTAAAATAAACAATCGAACGATAATTTATTGAGAAAAACAAAACTTGATTGTATTAATCTTAAAATAACAGAAGAACCTTACAACCTTAGCCTTGATGTTTGAAAAGGCCTTCCTGGGGTCCGAAGCAGGAGTCTCCTCTACTTTGATAAGTCTTGCACTCTTCCTCCAGGAGCACATAGAGGTATGTGATCCTTCCTCTCAAAAGCTCAGCAGAAAGAAGACTAAATCTCAACAACACTTCAACTCAATCGCTCATAAGTCTTGAACTCCCCTTGAGGCTACCCAATGCCTCTTTTTATAGAGCAGATGAGGAGGTTAGGGTTCCACCTTTGAAGGGATAGAATCCTCCTTCAAAGGGATAGGCTCCTCACATCAAGGGATTAGTTCCTTAAGGTGAGGGATGCATGAAACTTACTAAAGCATACTCATCCCCAAAAAATCTCATCTAGAACCTTCTAGAATTGACCTCAAATCAGCTTTTTGACTTTACCTTCTCGATTTTTTGACTTTGAGAAGGGTACACAGGAATTACAAGGGAAAAATGCATTCTAGAACGCAGGTAAGCAGTGTATTACCTGCGTACCCAAGCTAGGAACGCAGGCAAGCTTCATGTTACCTGCGTACCCAAGGAATTTTGAGTTTTTAGGGTTTTTCCTCTAGTTTTAGGGCTTGGAATGAGGAAAAAAGGTTGTAAGACTTGCAGAGGAGGCATGTATGAGTGTAAAGAGCTCATACAGTCAGTAGAATGTCAAGGTGACAGTTTTTAGTGCAACAGATTGCCCCCTAAAGTGCGAAGTCTGGATTAGATGAAGATGAAGTCTGTCATATATGAAGAGTGAAGTACTTTATCATTTCAAGGAACATGCTGTGGACACCCCGGTCAGAACCTGTAAAAACATTCAATGCAAAATATATATATGTAATCATATCATCGCTGAGGTAGGCATTCCCATACTCAGATCAAAACTAACTAGAAAACTGATTTAAACTGTTCTGATACAGGAATGATTTTCAATACATCAATAGTATAGAAATATGTAGACACAGCATGGACACAACCATATGTTTATGAATAGTCTACTGTATAAATGAATAAAAAAAATTCCTCGTAGCCTGGATGGTGGAAACTAGATCTAGGGTTTTGATTTCCGCTTCTCAAACCAATACAATTCTATCCATGTGAATGAATGTGTCAAAGTTGAACAAGGTAGAAGCCACTTGATTACGAGTCAATAATATAAAATATTAACAAGTGTGAGAGTAACCACTAGTAATTTCAATGGCTCTCAAAGTACTCAGTACAATCCATGAAATGTGAATGAATGAGCTAAAGTCGAACATGTCATGGAATCATTCGATCGAAGGTCAATGATGCAACCTGTCATCAAAGGTGATAAACCTGTCATTGAGGCATGCAGATTCCAAGGTACTGACGATTTCTAGATCAAATTCCTAGATAATGAGCTGTCGTTAATAGAAAGCGATCCGTCGTAGGCAAGCCCACAACAAAAAATCATAGATCAAGTTTTGAAGAAATATATTGGCAAGGACTGACTCAGGGATGGTCAAAATGGAAGACAAAAATTTCGCAAATGAATGGTTTGTTTGAGCTGTCCTCTTGAACACATAACGACACTGCAGATGGTTTGGTGACAATTGATCCAAAGCTAATACCCAGAAACCGGCTGAACACTTTCAATATGGTTTGATTAACTGTTAGGCAAAGTATTTTCCCAACCCAAGTGAACAAAAGTGTCATGTTCGAGAGTGGTTAACAGTTTTCTGAATAATCAAAATGTGACAAATAGGTTCGTTTTTCTCTCTTTTCCCCCACCATTTCTGGCAAGTACCTCTTTATTTTTGACAAGCTTGAGGAGGATAACATTTTCTTGTTTATAAGCTCATCCTTTGGATGAGTCCAACTTAGTTTAAGATTCGAACCCTAAGAAGGAGTGGTTCGTTCCTGTTTAAAATTAAACAGGTCCTTTACTGTTAAGTTTTAATGATTCCAGTATAGGAGAAACTCAGTGTTTTTCAATTTTAGGGAGTCAGAAGAAAAACTTAAGAAAACTCCTTGGGTGTACTTTTTCGTAAATTTAGTCTCTTGAGCCCGAAAAAGGATAAAATAATGCGGGAGAGAACTCTGTTGACTTTAATTAGTCAACGTATACCTTTTTCGTAAATAGTCCATTTCTGTCCGTAAAAGGGGTAAACTAATACTGAAGGGATGATCATTCATTTACTTTAGCGAGTTCGAATAATCAAGTGCTCGACAATCTTTTCATGTTTTGAGAGTCTGAAAAGGGCTTAAAAGAGGACTCCAATGTTTCTTTTTCGTAAATTTTGAAAGAGTATAAAAAAGTGATAAAAGTATGCCCTTTGTTGAAAAATGATTAGTTTTATCAAAAAATCCAATATTCTGCAGCCAAATAAGGCTCTGGTCTACGAAACCAGAGATTCTGGGTTTGATCCCCAGTGGAGTCGCCAATTTGTTGGCCGGATAAATTGATCTTGCAGACAAGATTGATCTCCCTAGTGTCAGAAGACAATATAGCAACAAATGAACAACTAAGTTTGTCTTTCTCTAAATATATTCATTTTACAAATAAATGTTATGAAGGTGTCCATCCTACCTTAGATCCAAATGCTTATTTGCGGTCGTAGTGCTTCTGTCGCATTAACAATTCTTCCGTCACAACAAGAATCCTTCCATCGTAACAAGAATCCTTCTGTCACAACAATAGTTCTTCCTTCCTAACAATAATCCTTCTGTCGCAACAAGAGTTCTTTCGTTGCAACAAGAGTTCTTTCGTCGCAAGAAAGTGTCGTCTTTCGTCACAACAAAGTGTCGTCTTTTGTCGCAACAAAGTGTCACCTTTTGTCGACCTACAATCACAAACAAGAAAATATTAAATAGCACCTATATAACAAATAATTATAAATCATACCTATCATAGTGATCAAGGAATCTATGAAATAAATTATCAAACAATAGCTTATTGAAATAAACAATCGAAAGACAATTTATTGAGAAAAATAAAACTTGATTGTATTAATATTAAAATAACAGAAGAACCTTAAAACCTTAGCCTTAATGTTTCAAAAGGCCTTCCCGGGGTCCGAAGCAGGAGTCTCCTCTACTTTGATAAGTCTTGCACTCTTCGTCCAGGAGCACATAGAGGTATGTGATATTTCCTCTCAAAAGCTCAGCAGAAAGAAGTCTAAATCTCAACAACACTTCAACTCAATCACTCATAAAGCTTGAACTCCCCTTGAGGGTACCCAATGCCTCTTTTTATAGAGTAGATGAGGAGGTCAGGGTTCCAACTTTGAAGGGATAGAATCATCCTTCAAAGGGATAGGCTCCTCACATTAAGGGATTAGTTCGTTAAGGTGAGGGATGCATGAACCTTACTAAAGCGTACTCATCCCCAAAAAATCTCATCTAGAACCTTCTATAATTGACCTCAAATCAGCTTTTTGACTTTACTTTCTCACTTTTTTTTACTTTGAGAAGGGTACTCAGGAATTACAAGGGAAAACTATGTTCTGGAACGCAAGTAAGCAATGTATTACCTGCGTACGCAAGCTAGGAACGCAGGCATGCTTCATGTTACCTGCGTACCCAAGGAATTTTGAGTTTATAGGGTTTTTCCTCCGGTTTTAGGGCTTGGAATGAGGAACAAAGGTTGTAAGACTTGCAGAGGAGGCATGTATGAGTGTTAAAGAGCTCATACAATCAGCAGAATGTCAAGGTGACAGCTTTTAGTGCAACAAGTAGTTTAAAGATATAGATGCATAAATTCAATGAGCATAGTTTTGAGATATATAAGTCCAAAATGGAATAGTTGTTGGTGAACAAATATTAGTGGATCATTATGGATCTATCTGCTTCATTAAAAGGGATTTTTATAGAAGGATGTCCACTAAGTTGGAAAGAACTGAAAATATCACAATTTTATGTTAATGCATGTGTTTTACATTGAATATTTTTCATTTTATTAAGAATCTATTTGAAACAATTAACTATATAAGGTTAAAACCTATGTTTTGTATCAAATCACTTTTGGTTTCAATGGGGAACTTTTATGGCTAATGTGTTTTTCTCGAAATGTGATAGACCCCATTAAAATGGGAGATATATTGAAATGATTCCTATGGTGTAATAAAATAGTTGAGTAGTTTAAAGATATAGATGCATAAATTCAATGAGCATAGTTTTGAGATATATAAGTCCAAAATGGAATAGTTGTTGGTGAACAAATATCAGTGGATCACTATGGACATATCTACTTCATTAAAAAGGATTTTTCTAGAAGGGTGGACTAAGTTGTAAAGAAGGGAAAATATCACAATTATATGTTAATGTGCATGTGTTTTACATTGAATATTTTTCATTTTATTAAGAATCTATTTGAAACAATTAACTATATAAGGTTAAAACCTATGTTTTGTATCAAATTAATTTTGGTTTCAATGGGAAACTTTTATGGCTAATGTGTTTTTCTTGAAATGTGATAGACCCCATTAAAATGGGAGATATATCGAAATGATTCCTATGGTGTAATAAAATAGTTGAATAGTTTAAAGATATAGATGCATAAATTCAATGAGCATAGTTTTGAGATATATAAGTCCAAAATGGAATAGTTGTTGGTGAACAAATATCAATGGATCACTATACATATGTCCATTTTATTAAAATGGATTTTTCTAGAAGGATGGACTAAGTTAGAAAGAAAGGAAAAAATCACAATTATATGTTAATGCATGTTTTTTACATTGAATATTTTTCATTTTATTAAGAATATATTTGAAACAATTAACTGTATAAGGTTAAAACCTATGTTTTGTATCAAATTACTTTTGGTTTCAATGGGAAACTTTTATGGCTAATGTGTTTTTCTCGAAATGTGATAGACCCCATTAAAATGGGAGATATATCGAATTGATTTCTATGGTGAAATAAAATAGTTGAGTAGTTTAAAGATATAGATGTATAAATTCAATGAGCATAGTTTTGAGATATATAAGTCCAAAATGGAATAGTTGTTGGTGAAAAAATATCAGTGGATCACTATGGATATATTTGCTTCATTAAAAGGGATTTTTTTAGAAGGATGGACTAAGTTGGAAAGAAGTAAAAATATCACAATACAATTGTGTCTCTTAGATGTTGAAGAATGTAGCTAGGTTCAACCTTCATTATTAATATATTTGTCAAAAATAATTTATAATTATTGTTTCCTAACAAAAATATATAACTATTATGAAAACAAAAAAAATTGTTAGGAAACAATAAAAGGCTAGAGAAGCGACAAATGGTTATACTAAAAATGAAAGAGTGAGACCTTCAATTTAGGAAGGTTGTATAGTATGTCTCTTCTGATGCACTACAACTTTTAAGTGGACTAATATTAAATTAAAAATAATAATAATAATAATAAGGCCAATGAACAGGTTGTTAGTATTTTGTAATTGAAATAAGTTAACTCAAGAAAAATCTACTCAGATGGAGGTGGATCGATGGTATGTGGAGGAGAGAACGGGTACACATTATAAGGCAAAATATTCAACAGGTAATGAAAAGGAACCATATGGAGGTGCAACTGGGCATGGATAATTTCAGTGGAAGAAATGAAAATAGATATCTAAATAGTCATTTATTAATTTGTATTTGACAAGAAGATATTTTTTCTCTACTTGCAAAAGTCTTTTTTTTCAGTGGAAGAAATGACAACACTAGCTAGCCATTTCTGAGGGAAATGGATGTAGCTCACCTAATTCTAACGTATGAAAAAAAATTATAATGCAAAACAAATTCAAATGCACAGATTCAATTCTAGCATGTCACGGAATCTCAGACATGCACGTGATAGTTCAAACTGCACAGTGCATGAGACCCTCGCTAATATCTATTTTAGTCACTAGGTTTTGTGTATATTATATGGATCAGAGTAGGCCATAGATCCCTATAATCGCCTAGGAAAGGTTCCAAACCAAATTGGAATAATAACATAGTGACAGTGACATAGTGACAATGTTAACATAGTGACAGTGACAACCTAGTATCAGTCATTTGGAGAGAATTAACATAGTGATAGTGACAACCTAATATCAAGTTTTTGGAGAGCATTAACA
This sequence comes from Pinus albicaulis, assembly GCA_034641835.2. Lineage (NCBI taxonomy): Eukaryota > Viridiplantae > Streptophyta > Pinopsida > Pinales > Pinaceae > Pinus > Pinus albicaulis. The sequence goes on from CM076578.1 coordinate 175,497,662, forward strand.
TAGTGACAGTGAAAACCTAATATCAGGAATTTGGAGAGTGGATTTGGCATAACAACATTCTCATTTGGAAATTTTGGAGTGAAACATTTTTAGAAATCTTCCTTTTAAACCAGAAAATACTACTCTTTATGATTATCAATATAGCGCACAAATTGATGATGTAAAATTTTAGTCATCATTATGACATATCTGAAATGAAAAATTCAAATTAGAGTTTATTATGTACTATAAATCTAATTTCTTGTTAAATTTTTAACCTTTTAATGTTTAAACTTCATAAAACTATAAATTCAATGACAGATGATATCATACTTGGAAATTCGTAGAAATTCGCAGATGAAGCCGCAACGAGGACAAATCTAGGATATCATTGAAGACATCGTGGAGGATGTAGACCAAATTCCCTGCGAACAAAAAAAATTAAATTTAAAAAAAAATCAATTAAAAAAAATTACAAAAAAAAACAGAGCAACACCTCACCTCGTCATCACGGCGCAACTACAACACCTCACCTCATCACAGAGCAACAAAGCAACACCACAATAGAGTAACACCTCAACAGACCAACATCGCAATAGAGAAACACTTCATATACACGAGAGAGACAGACACGAGATGGACAGACATGAGACAAAAAAAACAGAGCAACGCCACAATAGAGTAACACCTCAATGGACCAACACTGGAACAGAGAAACACCTCCTATACGTGGGAGAGACAGACGCGAGATGGACAGACACTGTTAGCCCCCCTATGAAATTCTTGAAAAGCAAGTTGGGGGCTAGATTGTTTTGGAGCCTTCAAGGAATGCCTTTCCCCTAAAAACCCATCCTCCTTGAAGTCTCTGAGTGCTATGCTTAATACAAATCCTATCTGTTGATCCGTTTCTAAAAGGCCTACTGTTTCTCCTTGCACCTCTGCAAAATGTCCCTTTCTACCCTCTCTCCTCCTTCTATTAAAATACCTATGTTCCCCTCTATTTCCCCCATCAACCCCCTAAATCCCTTCTAAAATCCCTACACCCCTTGTTTCCCCAAATTCCCCCATTGTTCCCCTATCGTTAGCCTTTGGTGGCCCAAAAATGCATTAAAAATGTGCCAAAATCATACGTTTTGTATATTGAGCCCTAGCCCCTTCGGCGTAAGCCCCCGCACTTGTTTCCTCCATAAAGCCCTGCGTCGGAACCACCTAACAAACCCAAAGGCGCCTATCGCAAAGATTCGTTGGGCGCAGTCTTAACCGTTGATCCAAACAAAACGAACGGAGATTTCCGCCCCCACTGCAAATACCATTGAAACCATTCATCGCCAGCGACCTCATCTGAGCCGTTCATGCCCCGACAGATCCACGATGCGAAGCATGCTTTTCTCTGTGGTCCCCGCCAGCGCTCTCACCCAAAAACAACCGGTTTATTTCGCACCGCTCTTGCGCGATGGGCGGTTTTTCTCCAATGCCCAGCGATTCCATTCATCATCTGCCACCTGTCTCTTGTACGATTCCGAAACCGCCCATCCCCCGTGCATTATAGTTCAGCCCAAACCTCGCAGCAAAATCCATGCAGGTCATCCGATCCTGAGCGCCTCATCCGACAGTCTTCGCTCCTCGAAGCCGCGCGCTGTTTAACTTCCAACCGCCATACCCTGGCCCACCGTCATCGTTCCCCGCCGCATTGTCTATCATTGATTTCCCTTAGGATCGACGATCCAGGTCCGTCCGCCCGTCGTTGACTATCCCATTGCTCCCGGTCCCGCCATGTCATCTCCACGTGTACCCACTGTACACTCATTCGCTCCGTTGCATATAACGTTCTAAGTTGAGATTTTAAAGGTTACTTGGTTTAAAAATTTCTATTGCTGTAGTCAGCCATCTGTCTCGATTTTCACTTCGCGCTGCATCCTCCCACCACAATTCACCGTTATTCCATCATGGCATGGTTCTGTACAGTCGTTCCCATCGTCCCCGTCACGTCCGTCATCTCCATGTATGTTTTCTTAATCCGTTTTCTTTTTTGCAGGGTCATCAAATGTTAATGGACGCCGTGATGTACATATTTGTTTCAAGAACAAGGAGGTTGAAGAAAGATCAGCTACAGTGGCGGAATTTATGAAAAATGACCCAGGAAGGTAAAGACTAGACGTTCATTAAAAGGAACAGGGGTTAAACTTTGTGGAAAACCTTCCAGTGCCATTAAAGCTCAGATGCACGGGAAGAGACAGAGATGGAGCGAAAAAGTGTTTTAATGCAAGAAAAGGGATTAAGGAACGCTAATGAATACCTTAAGCCTTGAATCAGTGGTTTAAGAGGCAAAGCACCAGGTTGAAGACCACGAGGATCGATCAAAGGTCCTGCACGTGAGTAAAGGTAACATCAGGGTTTGATCGTTAGCAAAATGTTTTTCTTCATCAAAGTACAGGTCATCCATACAGCTTTTATTATGCACAATGTCCCTGAAATGAATTTCCACCCTAACAGCAGTTCAAAACCACCAGAGCATTTATTTGACAGAACTCTTAGTAGTTTATTTCATTTTTGATTCAAAGCACCAGGAGTACTACAGCCAAAAGATGTCAAGATCATATCTAGAAAAGATCACTCTTCCACAAGGGAGGTGACATAAATTAAATACTCAGCATTTAAACAGAATGGGTCTCGGCCTTGCATTCATTCTCGTGTTTAATGTTACTTTTATTGTTCACCTACCCACTCAGTCGATCTTCTGGTCATCCTCTGCTATAAAACACAGAAGAAAATTATTGTAAAGGTTGTTGATGAGATATCAGTGAAACGCAAGGATTTTCCTCTTGAGACAAGTTCTCTGTGTAATATTGTAAGATAGGCTGAGATATGATGTATTTAGACTGAATGTTCAAGCTATGGGCTATGATGTACCTGATTGGTGTTGTTTTTAATATGACAAGCATGTTTCTTTGGATCCTAATCTAAAGCAGCTGGTGATGTTTTCTTATCTCTGTGTATGATTTCATTTCATTCCATTTCTACTGGCTCGCATCAGAAGTTTGGCATAAGATTTACCCTTGATAGGTACCTTATGTTGCTGCTCTCCCAGCCCTTTATGTTTTCTGCTTATATGTGTATCTGAATATTGATTTCAATCGGTTTAACCAGTGTAGTGGATGTTATTGCCTGCTCTCTGATGTATGAATTAATGAAATCTGTGTTTAGATGTTCTTGCTTGGACCTAGTTGAATGTGTTGAGAACACTGGGGGGTCTAGAATTTTGTCTCTGCCTCTCTACGATCTTTCCATCCCAATTAGGCCTTTCTAAGATCCCTCGTCCTACCTCTAATTTTTTCCAAGAAGGTATGGAGTTAAATGACCTCTGGCCTGATCTATAGACAGAGTTAGTTGACTCTCCTTCATCCATTTTCAGTCCTTAATGTTCCATTTCACCAATCATCCTGCAAGATCCAAATGCTCTAGATGACTAGCCCAACTGAAAGCTTGCACATTGAATACAAATAAACCCTTTCTTGACTCCATAGCCCAATGGCCTCGATGTTCTCTGAGTTATTTACCTTTTCCTAGTTTTCCTTTTTTCTCATCCTTGTCTTATGTTGGACCTTTCTTTCCTGATTCCCCACAACCAAACACAAACAATCAAACAAAAAAAAACCTGAGCCTATAACTAGCCTAAAATCATAACTTAGAGCTTCAAAGACATATACTTTGACTCATTTAGAGAGATCCCTCTCTGGACCTATGAGGGCTAGATCCTAAGGTCTGAAAGTGGTTCTATGTTGTCTCATCTTTTGGTCTTGTCAACCTGGCCAAAACATGGGAACCCCAACAGACATGAGACAAAAAAAACAGAGAAACACCTCACGTTGTCATCGCGGTGCATCAGAGCAACACCTCACCTCGTCACAGAGTAACAGAGCAACACCACAACAGAGAAACACCTCACAGATGCAAGACAGATAGACGCGAGACAAACAGACAATGGTAATATGCCCGAAACGTGTTAAGGTTTCCGGGCCGATATATTTATAAGAACAAGTTCAGCCGAAATTTTGTTGCCTTTTTTCCCATCTCCAGCCAAAAATATGTTTGCCCACGCCATCAATACGTCGTCAATGTAAACAGAAGAATGAGTTTGGTCGTAATAATTTTGAAATTTTTCACAAACTCTAGAATAGTTCGGCCGAATTATTGAGAAAAAAAAATTTCCGCCCTTGATTCTCACAAAAGTGTAACCAAAATTTTCATTTTTACCCTATAAAAATCCTCCCGTAATCATATACCCTATATTATATAGATTATATATCAGAATATGTGGTGAAATAGAAAATAATTTTTTGACCACTTGTACTGAGATATTTTTCCTCCATTGCCACAAAATTTCACTATATAAAGCTTCCCATAACTAAGGTTATCATGAAAATTCCATGATGAATTATTTAATACTTCTTTCAAAATTGGTCAGAAACCCTATATTTCATGGGATACATTTCTAGAAGTATAGAGAACTATAATTGAAATTTTACCACATGTACATTGGCATTTACCTCGATTCTCCCAAAACTTTTTCTATTTGAAAGTTCCCACAAACAAATTTAACATAGTTACCAATCAAACGGGAACTATTACCTCAAAACGGGAACTCTAACCAAAAAAACATCCGAAAACCATGAAATAACAAGCCGAAAACGAAAAGTTGTATTATGGAATAACCTTCTTTTTTTCGGGTAAATTTTCAACATTTTTTAAAAATGGAAGAAAAAGGCAATTTTTTTTTGCAAAAAACACCCTGAAAATAAAAGGTTGTATTGTGGAATAACCTCTCTTTTTTTCGAGGTAAATTTTCAAAATTTTTAAAAATAGATGTAAAAAAAAAAGAAAATTTGTGCAAAAAGCACCCCAAAAACAGAAAGTATTGAGACAAAAATTTTAGAACAATAAAAATTTCTATTAAAAATTCAAGTTAAGAAAAAAAAACTTTTAAAAATAATTGAAAAAAAAAACAAATTTCATTATTTTTTTTTTAATTTTAAAATAAAATAAAAAATTAAGAGAAAAAATAAATAAAAAGCATTTTAAAAATTAAAATTTAAAAATATTGAAAGGTAAAAAATAAAAAATAAAACAAAATAAAAATATTAAATTAAAAACACAAATAAATTTAAAAAACTAAAATTAAATTAAAATATACAAATTAAATTTAAAAAATAAAAAATGATTTTTATTAAATGAGACACAAAAGAATTTAAATTTGAAAACAAAAAATTAAATTTAAAAAAAAAAATATGTTAAATTTTAATATATTGAAAAATTAAAAATTAAAATTAAAAAAAAAAATTATTTAAATTAAAATTTAAAATATTTAAAATATTAATTAAAAATTTAAAATTTTAAAAATAAAATAAAATAAAAATATTAAACTAAGAAAAAATTATTAAATAAACAAATAAATTTTAAAAAATAAACTAAATTTAAATTATAAAAAATAAATAATATGTATATATTAAATTAAATTAAAAGATATATATTCTACATCTTATTAAATTAAAAAAACAAATTATATTAATCTAAAAAATTATATTCAAGAAAATATTGAATTTTAATAAATAAGTGAATAAATAAATTAATTAAAAAAAAAACAGTTTTAATATGAAAAACAAAAAAATCTATTAAAAACAGAAAATGGAAACAAAAAAAATAAATAAAAAATATTAAGTGAAATTTTTTTTAAAAAAAAAATTAATTAAAAATATAAAAATTAATTTAAATAAAAAATATTAAATTTTATGTAATAAAAAAAATAAATAAATATAAATGTAAACTTTAAATAAATTGAAAATAAATTAACAAAATTTATTAAATTTTATTAAATTAAATTCAAAAAATAATATAAAATTTAATAAAATTAAATTAAAAAACAAATATGAAATGTAATAAATAGCAATAAAAATTATAAAGAATATTACAAACAAAAAAAAAAATCAAAATTTAATAACAAATTTAAAAAAATCGAATTAAAAATAAATTATTTAATTGTGTTGCCCAGGTTGTGACGACAGACCAGCCGCTGGGTGGGCGGGGGGCTGCTTGCAGCCTCCTCACCCGCCCAACAGTCGGCCCCCGCCACCAGCTGTGCGAGAGGTCGATTCCGAGAAGCAACCTCCCCAAGTCGATTCCAAGAATCAACCTCCCCAGCTCGATTCCCGGAATCGACCTCTCCCCAAGTCGATTCTAGGAATCAACCTCCCCAGGTCGATTCCCAGAATCGACCTCCCCAGGTCGATTCCTAGAATCGACCTCCCCAGGTCGATTCTGGGAATCGATCTCCCCATGTCGATTTCGAAAATTGACCTCCCAAGGTCAATTCTGGGAATCGACCTTCCAAGGTCGATTCTGAGAATCGACCTCCCAAGGTCAATTCTCGGAGGTCGATTCCGGAAATCAACCTCCCCAAGTCAATTCCAGGAATCGACCTCCCAAGGTCGATTCCGGGAATCGACTTCCCAAGGTCGATTCCCAGAATCGACCTCCCCATGTCGATTCCCAGAATTGACCACCCAGGTTGATTCCCAGAATCCACCTCCCGAGGTCGATTCCAGGAATCAACCTCCCCAGGTCGATTCTTGGAATTGACCTCCCCAGGTTGATTCCGGGAATCGACCTCCCATGGTCGATTCACGAAATTGACCTCCCAGGTTGAATCTTGGAATCGACCTTCCCATGTCAATTCCTGGAATCAACCTCCCCAAGTCTATTCCGAGAATCGACCTCTCGCCACCACCTGGGCGGCACAATTAAATAATTTTTTTTTTAATTCGATTTTATTTATTTATGAAATTTTAATAAATTTTTTATTTTTTTATTATTATTTATTATATTTCATATTTGTTTTTTTAATTTAATTTAGTATTTTACTCTAATTAAAAAAAAATAAAAATTTATTATTACCAAATTTAATATTTTTAGGTATTTTTTTATTTTTTTTTATTTTTAAATTTTTTTTTTAAATTAAATTTTTTTAATTTTAATTTCAAAAATGCTTTTTTTTTTTTCATTTTAAAATTTTTAAAATGGTTTAAGTTCTAAAAACAATTAGATATTTTTTTTTTTTTTTTGAAAATGTTTTTTGTCATTTTTTTTTTAATCTCAATTTTTTTATTTTAACATTTCTATTTTAATTTTCTTTTTCATTTTTAATTTTTTTTTTTTTTTTAATTTAATGTTTTATTATTTTAAATTTATTATTTTAGTTTTCTTATTAATTTTTTTAAGTTAAATTTTTAAATTTTAATTATTTTTTATTTTTGTATTTTAATTTTAATTATTTTTAAATTTTCTATTTTAATATATATATATATATATATATATATATATATATATATATGGCTTTGCACTATGGTCTACCTGGAACAAGCGATCCTCCAGTAGAGGCATTGGGGGCATAGCTTACTACATTAAGAAGAACATCTTCCCCCATGCTAGGATTTATAAAAACGACCCTTACAACCAATATTGTTGGATTGAGATTACTGACATTAATGATAAAAAGACCTACATAGCAATTTGTTATTTCCCCCCCATTAATTCTAACTTCTATAAGAAAAAGAATCTAGATAAAAATAGTCCTTACAATGGTTTAGAGAATGATATTTCTAGCCTAAGGAATGAAGGTAATATCCTTTTAATGGGTGACTTTAATGCTCAAACTTCAAGCAACCAAGCTATTCTTCTAAGCAATCATTCCAACCCCAATCCTCTTTGGTTAGACGAAGACCTTACTCTGGCTAGCCAGTACAAAAGGAGCTCTAAAGACCTCGGGGATAATTTTTTTGGGTCGGAGCTAGTCAAGCTCTGTAGTGCTCAGGATTTCATAATTTGCAATGGTCTAAAGAAGTGGCCCAATTCTAGCAAGATGACCTGCATCCATGGGCTTGGCAGGAGCATGGTAGACTATGTTATTTCTGATCTCCCTTTATACAATGAAACAATAAATTTTGACATCTTAGACGACCATGAGCCTAACTCTGATCATAGGCCTTTACTCATAACTCTCAATTTTGTCATGCATAGAGATCCCATGTCAAAAGAATTTAATCTTTGATAAAATAAAAATGATCTCTTTCTAAATGAATTAAAAACTAATTTGCTTCCTTTATCTACTATACAAAACATAGATGACCTCTATCATAATTTTACTACAACCCTCTCATATTCTATTAACAAGTTCTCAATTAAAGTCTCAAGTAATAAAAGAAATAGAAAAACCAACCCATGGTATGACAAAGATTGTAAAAGTGTGAGGAGAGCAATTAAGGAAGCTGTTGATGAATCTCTCAAAATTAACAACATAAAAATCTACAAAGCCCTAACTAAAAGGAAAAAAGGCAATATATTCGTAAAATACAAGAGAATCTCTTACACCTCTCTAAGGTGGCTCCTAAGAAATTCTGAAAGAAGATTCTAACTAGGAAAACTAAAGATAATAATAAAATTTCTTTACACGACTGGAATTCCTAACTTAAAAATCTTTATGAATCTCCAAATGCCAGGGATTTTGAAACTCTGCTCACAACGAAAGAATTTTTCTCATTAGAAGACATTAATTTTGGCATTAAACGCCTGGCAAATGGGAAAGCTAAAGACATTGAAGGTTACCAGGCGGAAATCTTAAAAATTGGAGGCCCTGTCCTCATCCCCCACATCCACAAGCTTTTCAACCAAGAGGTCAAGAAAGGGTTCCCTAAACCTTGGACTCAGAGCCTCATTACCCTTGTTTTTAAAAGTGGGGATACAAATAACGCCTCTAATTATTGAACAATTATGATCAGCCCTCTCTTAGCTAGGTTATATGGTATTATTTTGGAAAAGAGGTTGAGCATTTGGCTTGGAAGAGAAGGTAGGTAGGCTAAAGTCCAAGCGAGGTTTAGAAAGGAACACTCAACAACATACCACCTTGTTATGCTTAGAATCATTTTGGAGGAATGCCGCAATGATAAATCCAATCTCTTCTATTGCTTTGTGGACTTTAGAAAGGCTTTTGATACGTTTCCTAGAAATAACCTATGGAATATATTGGAAGAGCTAAATTTTCTTTTCGAGCTAAGAGTGGCCGCTATAAGGTTATACGAGAATGTAATTGCCAAGTTAAAGAGCAATGAGGGGTGGTCGATAGATATTAAGTGTAATATCGGAGTTAAACAAGGTTGCCCCCTCTCCCCTACCCTATTTGTCATTTACATCGACAAGCTAGAAGGTTGTTTAGAGGAAGCAGGATGTGCCGGCACGATCTTAGCTGGGATAGTCATCATCCTTCTTCTCTATGCTGACGATATTGTTCTTCTCGCAAGGTGCCCATCTGATCTTGATAAGCAACTTAGACTTCTTAAGAATTTTTTCTCTACCATGGGTATGTCTATTAAAACTGACAAAACAAAAGTTATGATTATCAAATCCAAGAAGGAAACTTATGCTAATTTTATGTATGACAATAGTAGCTTGGAGGAAGTGTCTTATTACAAGTACCTAGGAGTTGATATTCATCACAAGCTCAACTGGAACTATAGCATTCAAAAATGGATTAATGGGGGGTGGAAAGCTTATTTTGGTCTTGAAAATAATTGTAAAACGGTAAACCTCGTAATGTGGGATAGAAAGAAGTTCCTCTTTGAAAATTTAGTCACTCTTGTCATCTTATATGGATGTGAGGTTTGGGGTTGCAACATCTCTAGAGAATCCTGGAGAAATATTGAGCAAATCCAGGAGCGTTTTATAACGTATAACATTAAAATTAAAATCAATACACCCTATCCTATTATCCTTTTAGAAGTCGGTCTTTCTCTTATCGAGAGCCTAGCTATGACTAGGCTTCTGTTGTACAAGCACAAGATCAATATCATATGAGACCATAGACTTCCTAAGTAGCTTTAAATTCTAGCCAAAATCAGCTAAGGCTTAAACAAGGTTGGTATAAAGACACCAGGGCCTGGTTAAACCATTGGGATATCGACGAGAATGTTGCATTGCAAAACATCAATAACATTAAAAAAATTGTTACTTCTAGGTTCAAAGAAAAAATGTGGTGTGAGAAAGATCTAGCAGCTAAAATAAAATTAAGATATTATAAGGAGGTCATCAACCCCACCTTAGAAGATCAAAAGTATCTCTCTGTTTTAACTAGCTCAAAGAAGAAAATTAATATAGCCAAGATTAGAACGAACTCTCATGAGCTCCATAGTGAAACAGGTCGTTGGAAAGTTCGTAAAACACCATGGATGGAAAGGATCTACCATCTCTGTGAGAATATGAACATTGAGGATGAAAATCACCTCCTCTTAGAGTGCCTTGCGTACAACCACATTAGAGCTCAATTTCATAATCTTTGTTGCAATACTGACCTTCCTAGCCTTTTAAGATGTCAAAATTATATTGAGCTCGGGAGGCTTCTCTCTAAGCTTTTTGAGCATAGGAATAAAATCTTAAATCAAATTAAATAACTCTTTTCTTTAGCTCCGATAGAGCAAAGATTGGTCCCAGTGGACGTTAACCATCATCATCATATATACATATATAATTTAGAAAAAAATGTTTTTGATGTTTTTTTTTTTTTTTTGGTTCAGTTTTTTTTTCTTTAAATTTATGTGTTTTTTTGAATTTTTATCCCATTTTTTAATTTAATTTTTGAAATTTTTTGTTTTATTTATTTATTTTTGTTTAAATTTTTTATTTTTACAAGTTAATTTTGTTTTTTTTACATTTTTATTGGTTTTTTATTATTTTTATATTTTTTTATATTTGACTTTTTTTGTCATTTTTTTCTTATTTTATTTTTATGTTTTATTACCAACATGAAAATTACCACTCTCAAAAAGAATGGTTGATGCTGCATCAACTCTTTTCAAAATTAGCATGAAAATTACCACTCTAAAAAAAATGGTTTATGATGCATCAACACTTTTCAAAATTAGCATAAAAATCACTAACATTTTAAAACAAATGTTCATACTTCATAAATAAAAAAATGAAAGGGTGAAAAATATGCAAAAAAAAAAAAAATGGGGTGATTTTGCATCACCACTTTTCAAAATCAGGTGCCTTTTTTTCCTACCTCAAAAAAGTAGGTACCAGTTCAGTTACCTATTTTATCGGTAACTATGTTATTTCAAGTGAAAATTCCAATATGTCTTAATTGAAGTAAAACATCCTTAGGATCCTAGGCTCAGATACCAAATGTTATGTACTAAGCACCCTAAAAATGATAAAATGTCATTGAATACAATCTACTTCAATGGGGAATCCTCCTTTTACAAGGAATCCAATAGAAAATACAAGTGATGTGATCCTAAGATTAGGTTTCCTTGGTGTGTGTATATATATGTTTCCTAGGTTTCCTTGGTATAATGAAATGTTCTAACCAGCCTAAAAATATAATTATAAAAATGTGATGACTCAATGTATAAGGATTACTAAAGGATTTTATTCTTAACATGAGGCATTTTCTTAGGGAATAACACCAAAACAATTGTTATTGGTAAGCAATCATATATAAAGATAAAAATTTCCTAATTGAGTGTAGCCAAACACATCCTAAGCAATAAAAATTATAGTATTTTATGTCAAAACTTTAGAAGTAGATCAAAAAAATTAGACATTTTTAAGGCCATTGAATTTTATCCTTTGAAAGGAACAATTTTTTTGAAAAGTTACTATAAATTTTCCTACACATTATAATTTGGTCAAAAATATCACATGATAGAGAAGTTATATCAAGATACCATAGCTATTATAGATCAAAAAGTTAGAATTAAGTGGGCCTAAATTTTAGAGATGATTTAGGGGAAAGTGGCCAATAAGACAATTTACAAATCAAAATTTTTAAAGGAATGTTAGCCTAAAATTAACATAAGTTTTGATAGACATATTTTTTCTTTGTGATTAAAAAATTATGATAAAGAATAAAAAAAGGAGCACTATTAATTTCCCACATGGTAAAGGGTCTTACAAAAAATTCTAATCCTATCAAACATCCAATTAACTCATACATGAAACTTATACTTAGGGTATCTAGTATCCCTAGTGTTGAACTGATTTAATACAATGACTAATATTGTGTTGAAAACTGTTGATTTGTCACAATTTCAAAGATTAACTTAAAGGGGAATGGATGAAAAGATAAAATAGTTACACCATTGCATGAAAACCATGTTGTTACATATCCTCGATGTCAGGTTCCATAATAGTGATGTTATAATGTGAGGAAATAATGAAAATAGGGAGAAGAAAATTCTTAAAACCAAATGACATATGAATAATATTTTAATGAATGTAGATAACTCAAATATAGAGTTCTAGAATCATGATTATTCATCACTGCAATATTTGCATCATTGGGGTTTGAACTGAACATTAAGGGCCTAGTTAATTCTCAATATTGATATAAGGAAATTTGATGGTAAATATCCTAAAACATGGATATTATAGATGGATATATTCTCTGATGTACGCAAAGTGTGAGCTTTACCAAAGGTAACACTCGCATCGTTGTATCTAGAACTTGGTCAATTTTTTTGGTATTGACTGATTTGTAAACAAAATAAGAATTCTATTATATGTTGGTCCAATTTTGTAGTTGAAATGATATTACATTATGGAATATTGAGAGAAACAAATTCTTTAGTCCATTGACAAATTTTTGAGATCCAATTGCAAAGAACATTCAAAATTTCCAAAAGTTTAGTTTTTTGCTAAATTAGGCTATTTCTATTAGAAAAACATATGGTACAAGATGTATTACAACTAGGAGAGGCTAGATAGCAGGGAATCATAAATTAAGAACAGTCAACCTTGGTCCTGTTAATTAGCCAAAAGAGAAGCAAGAGATTCAAGAAGATAAGAAAGGGAGCTAAAAGGCATACACTGGATTCTACCTAAAGTGGGTAGAGTCCTTAGTATGACTTTTCTTTCCTTTATTTCTTTAGACTCTGACCTAGCCATCCTGGGGCAGTTGTGCTAGTATGAATTAGAGCCTGTTGATTTCTAAAGGAGTGGTCTCCTTATTTGAATCTGAGGAGGAGGTTTCATGAGACCAATTCTGAGCACTCGAGGGACCAGTGGGCACTTTAGGCTCTACCGGGGTCATTTCCTTCTCCTAATTTGCAACCTCCACATCTACTTCGATATATTCCTCATCTGAGCTTAAGGAGTTGATTTCATCCATGGGAGGTGGTACACATGGTTTCTAGCTTTTGGAGTTTGATTTGCAGTTTCTCCCCTTCTTTTGGGCAAGGAATAAGGAGCAAGAATTCTAGAGGTGTCTTGTTTAACGATAGTGACGGCATTGGAAAGCGATGTTCTTGTAGTCCAGGGTCTGTGTCCAATGGAATTCTCCCACTTTTACATTTATTTGATTTGGAAGGCCCTTGCTGATGTCTATTTTATCGCATATTCTACCATAGGTTTATATTCCCGATTCCCCCCTGGAGGTATCCATTGCTAGAAAGCATTCTAGGGTGTTATCGATTCCTTGAAAGACATAGAAGTGCCATAGAGGGGCTGGTAAATTTGGAAGCCTGACCCAAATAGGAGGCTTGGTAATAACGACCATGGAGGTGTCAAATTCTGGGAACCATGGTGTGAGGAATAGCCCATATTTTCCCCAAAACCAAGGTCCTCCTATTAAGGAGTTTTGATAGTCCTCATCGAAAGAGAACATAAATATGAAGAAACTTTTTGAGAAGAAGAAAATTATACTGTTAGTGGTCCAAGTGGAATGGAACCATTGATAAATATCTGCTGAGCATGGCTATAATCCGTTGAATCAGCAAATATTGGCCTTTTCTGCATATAATTGAAACTAGTCATCTAGTGTGGGTGGGAGATTTCCACCATTAGTATGTCCTCCATTTTATCCACTAAAAAAGGCTTGGAAGCCTCAGGCGGATGGGCAGCTTTCTTGGGATGATGTGCATGGACAACATCCTTGTAGGAGAAAGCTTGAGTAGAGGATGTATGCTTGGTAGCCCCTCCTCGTATACGAAGGGATAAAACTAGAGTGGTGTTTTTCTCAATATTGTAGAAAGACAAAGGGAGAGTGTTCTTTATCTATTGAACTCTATATAGGAATCATTGTAGTCTAGAAGGGATATTCAGCTTGAGTTTGAGAGCCTACACTAAACTGTGCACCAGATCCGTAGATAAAACCCAGCAGAACAGGGTTTTTCCATTGAGAAGTGAGATCTGGGTCTGGAAGGAGAGGGCTGAGTCTTCCTTTTTAAGGGATGCACCAATGTTGGTAGAGGAGGACTCATGAAAGGACAGGGTTGCACCTAGGCTCTGGTTTCCAAGTGCAGTAAGGAAGATCTGAGTTGAGATGAAGGCAAAGGGGTGCACACGGATGTAGATCTGAGTCATCATATTCCATCACATAGACAAGCAGATATGAGGTGATACAATTGTAGGGAGGTGCGCAAAAATGTAGATATGAGCCAACAATTTCCATCGTACAATAAGGCTTATCCGGAGAAAGCCGAGTCTATTCATGTCGCATGCACCTCGATGACTAAAGAGTTCCCCTGCCTCGTACCTGTAGTTGATCACTCGCCTTGTGTATTCATGGTGTAATGGGAACCAGATCTCACTCATGTGAGACAAATCTCGAGTTTCATGGGATTGGAATCGTATATTTTCTCATGGTCATGGCAGTCAAGAAAGAACTCCCTTGCGAGAGCGGCGTAGATTTGCTCAGGATCGAGATGGAAAGGGGGCTCCTTAATGGTGTGCACATTGCAGCAGGAGGAGCATAGAGATTCAAGGTCTTGCCTCACGTAATCAAAAGCTGTGGATTTTCCCCTACAAGGTTTTCCGCACAGAAATTCTATCACCATCGCTCCTGATCCGTGACAGTAAAATATAAAAGGGGGTGGTGGTCCTCTAATGAGAGTGTTGGATCTCCCAGGAATTGATATGGGGAAAAATATTTGAACAATTATTCTTATTATTATATCAAATTTTCAATAGAGAGAGAGAGAGTAAAATAAAGTCAAAATTGACTTGCCAAATGATATTCAAAACAACCGTGTCAAATCTGAAGTCAACAGAAGTCAATCCAGCCCTAACCAGAAAGTCAAAATTGGTCAACGCAGAAAAAAATAGTCCTTTATGCAGCTCGGTTGAACGAAGTCAAACTTAGCCTTATTTGATGGTCAAAGTTAGACCAAAATATTCATGAAAGTAATGGTCAAAATATGTGGTAAAATTTGTGGCTAGGCTTGCGATAAACCCAGTGATTGGTCTGTGGTCAAAGTCAACAGAATGGCTTGGTTCCCATGCCAATAAATGTGGCCTGCAAAAAATGAAATTATGGCACAAAAAATGCATTCAAAGGAGTTCAAATCACCCCTAGTCAATGTTGTTCAAACTTGCAATAGCCTCTAAAATTCCAACCCTATAATTTGTCATGCGATTTGTCCTTCTGTGGCCACATGTGTGAGGAAAAGGTATGCCCAATAAGCTCTACGAACCAATTGTCAAAGGAGAGAGATGATTATGTGAGTGATTGAGATGCCAAATGAGGTTGGAGGTATCTCTTATTTATACAAACCGTTGAGGGTGAAGTGGCATGTTTCTTGGGCTTCGAGAGCCTACATGATGATGTGGCTGACCTTGAAAATTTGCACATGTGGGAATAAATTCGAAAACACATTTATGCTTATCTGAATTTGAATATATTTATGTAGATTTTTTTCCTTTAAAAAATAGGAATTCAATGCAATAATCAT
The DNA here is from genome assembly GCA_034641835.2 of Pinus albicaulis. Classification (NCBI taxonomy): domain Eukaryota; kingdom Viridiplantae; phylum Streptophyta; class Pinopsida; order Pinales; family Pinaceae; genus Pinus; species Pinus albicaulis. Next base: position 175,513,414 of record CM076578.1, read on the forward strand.
CTCCATAAAATGAGCTTTCCAAAGTGGAATTCGGTCCTAGTTTCTAATTTTAACACTTCCTCTCAACTACGGAGAATTAAACCTGCCAATCCATCCATCATCATGCCATCCTGTCATCATGTACCATCTCTGCAACTCATATCAACTATGTTGAACACTAATATAGATAATGAATCAGAATCAATTGAGAGTGGGTCACAATACCTTACCACTCTCCATTGACAAAAGTCAGTTCAGGGGTAGAAACCCAATTAGACTTGATCCCAGATAAATTTGTTGTATACCATGCATCCTAGATGTTAGCATAGCTCTATGCTAAGTCATGAGTCTATTTTATTTTTTTTGTTTTTAGGATTATATTTTATAAATTTCAAAAAAAATTGAACACTACCGAAATTTCCAGTAGCGCATGTTTTAGCCCTTTTCGGACAATCTATTTTAATTATGTTTCTATCTTATTTTATTTACTTTGAAGCTACCAAAAATTCTAGTAACTTCCCCTTTTAAAAATAAAAATAAAAAAATGCATCCACTTTGTTTGAGGCAATGTGTTCTTGTTTAAAATATGTTTTAATTTTTTTTTACTATGACTTAAATCACATGATAGGAGTGGTATGTGGTCAGTCATGTTAAGTTTAAGTTTTGGTTATACATGTACTGTCTAGGTGTCAATCTGAAATAACGCAACCAACCGTTGATCCCTTTCTATATTTCAGTTGAGTTGGTTTAGTTTCATGTCAAAGTATGTGATTATCGATTGGAAAGGATCATGGATTTGTAGTCTTAATGCGATGACCATTTCCTTGGTCATGCATAGACGCTACCGGATATTTAGGCCAATAATAAGCATACAATGGAGGTGACTTCCAGTCACATATCCCCTCATCTCAAGCCACCTGTAGCATTCCATCTTAAGCTACGTAGCCAATTGAAGACCATAATTTCTATCACATGGTGCATACTACGGTCAAGGATACTTACCATAATGAAAATATATTGCATGGGAGGGTGAACCATTGTAGTTGTTTTAAATCACCGAGAAAGATGGAATACTATTAGTTGTGAGCTTAGCTGTTGAATAACGAGATTTTCTAGAGTGCAGCTTGAGGAAGGAGTCTTAGATTTCAGATAGGGTCTCATAGGAAGAAACAATAACACCTTTTAGGTGAGATCTTCTAGCTTTTCCACCTATAATATTTTAGTAGACAGACTTATTAATTACTAAATATGACTAAAAGAGGAGGAAAGCTAAAAAAAATTGAACCACAAGGAGTTGACCTAGTGGATGAAAATTCAAATGTGAGAAGTTTGTTTGTTCAAGCAGGGTGGTATTATCCATGCTCAAGACTGGTAAGCTCTCACTTAGGAGTACCTCAGGAGTTTGAAAATTCTTTCAATGGACAGGAAGTAACCGTCTATGGTCTTAAATTTCAGGTATCAGCAGATTAAATTGCTGAGGCATTCAACCTTCCACAATAAGGATAAAGGTGTTTTAAAGGTCAAGTCATCACTGGAGGAGACCTCAAAAATTTCTTCAAAGATGGACACAAAGATCCTAATTGGACCAAAAGAATTCCAAGAATTTTCCTTAAGAATTAATGGGAAAAAGTTGTTAAACTCATCAAAATTTACCTCACTTATGAAAGGAGGTATACTACAGTTTTTCTTTATCATATGAGATTTTTGTTCCATGTTGCAGGTATGAAGTCCCTCAACTTGCCATACTTTTTGTTGAAGAGTCTAAAAATGATGTTATCCAAGATTCAACCACACACTGCTACTTCAAAATACAACGTGTATCATCAAGCTCTCATTGAAGTGCTAGTAGAAGAAGAGCCAAGGAAAATAAATAAAACATTGGACTATTTTTTGTTTTATAGGGAAGGAAAACCTGCACCTACACCTCCAAATTCACAACAACACCCTCAGCCTGAAAAAAGAATAAAGAGAAAGGATAAAAAGGAGAATATCCATAAGGCCAAGAGAAGAAAAGAAAATATTTCTTCAGTAAAGGTTGAGAGGAATATGGATAAAGGAGAGAGCTCATCAATAAATAAACCTAAGACTATGAAACTGGTGCCTCCCATTTCTCCTTTTCTTAATATCTATACCATAGCTCGAAGAGGAAGGTCTGCAACTACAGAAATATCCAAAGCAAAAGTGCTACTGAAAATTCTGGAAAAATACATTGAACAGAAAATGCAGAAAGAGTATCAACCTAATAAGTCTGATGAAGAGCTTTTAAAATATGTAAGGTATGAAATTAGTACCAAAAGAAGGAAAGAGGAGGAAAACCTATTTTTTTCTACTAGAAAAAGACATACCAGAGACAACAACAAGTTCATGCTCATGTCTAAGGCTCTGCACAATCCAAGTTTGTTGACAGAGGTCATTTATGTAGAAGGAAGATTTGAAGGGTTAATGACAAATGAGTCCAAAAATAAATATCAAAACCAAACCCCTTCAGAGTAGCAAACATAACCCACAAAAATAAGAAAAATCCAAAAGGGTTCAAAGGACGAAAAATCCACTCTCAAAGAAGAAGCCATAAGAACCACAAAATCAATATCAACTTTTGGAAAAAAATCAAACTTGGACAAGCTTGTTGAAGCTGCAACCCACATGGAAGAAAGGTAAAAAGGTTTCCTAATAAACCACCCTTTTTTCTTATAAAGTGAAATTTTGAACAAAAGCTCAAATTTCAAAGTGTATAAGTCTGTATAGGTTTTACAAGTGTTATCTGTGCATTTTCGAAAAAGAAACAGAGCGCTACCAAAAATTCTGGTAGTATTATTGTTTTTGTGGTGTTGCAAGTTTTTACTAGAATTTCTGGTAGCGCTTGTTTTAAATGATTTTTGACATCTGTCAGCAAAATTTCTGAGTCATTTTAGGAAAGATAAGGACTCATAATGAAATGGATATAACGAGTGATGGTGATAAGTGGCTATGAGGTTGTTGAAGGTCATATTTAATAAATACAAATGGTTATTTAAGAACCAAATACATGAGGAGACAAATCAGCAAAAAAAGAGGCAGCATGTTAGCATACTCAGAATTTCAGCCCAAATTATCTTCTCTTCTTTCATCTACATTTGTCCTTTCAGTTAGATTTCGATGGGATATAGCTTTAATTTCCTATGACACGTATGTAATGTTAGGAGTAGTGTTTCCTTATTTTTAGAAGAGATGTAGTTGGTGCCTCTCTTTCTATATATACCATTTGTAAATACCATTTTAGGGTTGGATGTTGGTCTACCTGAAGACTTAATATAATAAAGAAAATCCTTTTTACACTTCATGTTGGAGGATTTTGCGACTCAAGAACTATCTAATTTATGGTGTGTTTCTCTCTTTGTTAATTTCTTCTAAGTTATGAGTTGCAACCGCTAGTATGGTGTGAGTAAGAAACTGTTGAAGGATTTATAGCTTTCTAGCTTCCTTCAAATCATATATATGTTGTATAACATGTTAGTGAAGATTTCATAAAAGATTTATGAAATAATTTATACACGTAATCTACCTTTTGAATGTTGTTTACTTTTCATAAAATATAAAGAGCCATCATTATAGCTGTGTGACTAATTTAGGATATGAATATTTCCTAGAGTACATACAAGCTATCCATCTCTTTTCATTTCTTTCACTCTGGTCCCTATACTACCAATTTAGCCATACAATTTATAATTGCCACAGATTTCCAAATGGTCATTTCAAACTTTTTGAGAAACCATCCCACCACTCAAAACCCTTTAAATTTGAAATGAAATATTATGTGTAAGGATTACTCCTTTTGCAGTCAAGGAGTGGCTAATTGCGCTAACATATTTGGCACCATTGTTAGGGAGGAAAATTGAAGTTTATCCCTAGGTGAATAAGAAATTTATAATTTTAGTTCTCAGGTGTATAGTTCCAGCTACCTTTTTAGAATTCTTTACACCCGACAACTCCATTGTTGAAGTTCTAGCTCCTAGAAGGACTAGAACTAGGGCTAACCCATATTCCCCCTTTGAGAATCTCAGCCCCTGACTCTGAAAATTTAATCAAGAAAAATAGTAAACGAAAATTTTATGCCTCTCCTACTATTTTCTAAAAGGATGTCCCTCAAGAAGTCCTGCAAACTCTATCCCCTAATTTTGCTGAAAATATTGTACCTCCCTTGTTTTCCAGCCAAAAAATAATCTCTACATCACAAGTTAGTGCTGCATCATCTGTTGTTCACAATCCACCAATTTTTGTTCCAGAAATCCCAACAACTCACACCATGGCAGGTCCAAACCCAACCCATAACCAAATGGATGAAATTATTTCCACAAGGTATGCTCCTTTGGTTTTACCTTAACATATGAATGCATTACCTACAAGAGATTATCTCAAATACATGCCTTAATTTAGTGGTGAGGGAGAGGTAACAACTGAAGAACACCTTGTTGATTTTTATGCCTATGTTGATAATTTGAATATTGAGCATGAAGATGTCTAGACGAGAGTTTTTTTTTAGAGCCTTGAGGGTGATGTTAGGAAATGGTTCAGATATTTGACAGCTAGTATCATAACTGGAATCGAAACCCTAGATGATACATTTTTAAGGAAATGGGGTGACATGAAAGATTTTCTATATTATATCACTAAATTTGTGCAATAAAAATAAAAGAGGGAGAATCAATTTCTAATTTTTCTGGGAGATTCAATAATATGTATAGAGAAATACCTACTGAAATCAAGCCTACTGAAGCTTTAGCCAAAATCACTTATTCTGGTGCTTTTAATCCTTATTCTTGTTTATTATTGAGAGAAATAATATCTACAAAACTAACACAAATGAAAGATAATGCAATGGAGGCAGAATATAATGTGTTAGCAGCTGATAGGCATAGAGGAGGGATTGACAGAGAAAAAAGAAAGCAAAAAGATGAAGTTTCATCTTTAGGAACTTCAGATATAGATCCTAAGCTAGATGAGCTGAACAAGATGGTAAAGTGATTGAACACTGAGATGTACAAGCTCAAGATGGAATAAATACTAGCTACTACTAGAAATGTTTCATTTGATCAACCTAATAGGCAGAAATTTAGAAGACCTAATGATCCTAAAATTTTGCAATGAGAAAGAAGAGATGTTGATGGTAAAAAAGTGTAGCCCCCTTTACAAAATGCTTATTTTAAGATGAAGAGGAAGCTAAAAGGTTGGATAAATTTGATGATATAAATTGTATAAGAGATAAAGAAGGGTTGATTCATCATACACAAGCATAGTATGAAGATTTCATGTCATATACTCAAAATAATGAAGAGATTCCTGATCATTCGATGATTTCACTTGATCATCAAAGTAGATACAATCTCAGATCAAAGAATATTGATGATAATTCAAAGCCTGTTGCACAACCCAAGAAGAATAAGGATGCAGTTAAAATTCCATCAGAAAAGAAAGTGGTTGAACCAAGCAGACCAGAAATTCCAGTAGCAGTTAATCTGCCTTCACTTGAGGTAAAAGTTTCTCACAAACGGTCCCCTCTTTTCAATTTTGAGAATGAGATACAAAAGATAAATATTCCTATTCCTCTGGTAGAGCTCATGAAAAATTATTATTTCAAAAATACTTTTATGAAAACTCTTCAACCTCCACCTACCGAGGTAGCTTCTAATTTTTTTAACCTTCAAGATGACAAGTCCACTGTTATTTTAGGTTCATTGGTAGAAGACAGAGATGAATGTGCTCCTCCCTTTTATCTATCTCCGAATATTCATGATAAGATCTTCCATAATTTCCTAATGGACTCCAGAGCCTCACATAATTTAATGCCCAAGGCAGTCATGGATGAACCAGGTCTTGAAGTAACTAGAGAGTACCAAGTGTTGGGATGAATTCTAATTGCAAGTGTATGAAAAAAGCTCACTTTAGATGCGCATAAAAAACAACCCTAACATCAAAGATGGTTGCCAATTTCTTTAGATATGCAGTTAGTTAACCAAGGTAAATGCTAAAAAATCCAGATCTATGGAGTAAAAGACATTAAACATTAAATAAAAGCAAGAGTTTCTCCATGCATCCAATAGACAAGACAAGAATATTTTTAAAGAATTTTTGTATTTATGACACCTGGGAAGGGAACATAGAAAGATGTTACCAGTCCCCCTCAATGGGATGGGTTCTTGTATGTCCTTAGCACTTCCGATCTAAGATCTCTCTCTCTTGATGGTGTAGAAAACTTATACAAAAAATGGAACTCAAAGGGAGCTCACAAGAAGAATGGTAGCAAAATATGACAATGATGGAGAATCAAAGTCAGACCAAAAGTATAGATCTAGAGTGATATTTAGGAAACAAAAGTTAATGAGTGAATGGGAAAACCCTTCTATTAAAATATTATTAACCAAATCTAGATCCAACTTTTATGGAATATTTTATTATATTTGTTGGAGGGAAAAAGAATTTGAATTTGGTCAAATCCCTTTATTTGTAAATAATAAATAAATAAATGATTTATTTATTATTTTAAGGATGTGGTTAAGTAATAATTAAATAAATAGTGATTTATTCAATTATTTATAAATGATTTAGTCAAATTTAGCAAGGAATATTATTTAAATAATGTTTAAATAATTATTCCTAGAAAATAATAAGATAAATAATGACTTATCTAATAATTTTCCTGTTTTGGGTTAAATATGACCAGGAATATTAATTAAAATTTTATTTAACTAATTATTCCTTGAGTAAAATCAAAAAAATATGGATTTATTCAATATTTCCTCATGGAATTTCCTGTTTAGACCATAAAAAACTTAATAAATTAAGGATTACTAAGTTATTTTTCATATTGAAAGCAATTTTACTTAGGGTAAAATGGGTCTTACATGGTGTACTTTGTTCCATCTAATAGTAATAGGTTAGATGACCAAAAATTGTTGTACATATTTCCCCCCAGTGTGCGAGGGTTAGGAGCTAATCGTATGTTTGAAGTACGTTGTAAGAACTCAATCACCAGACACTGAAGGGGAAATCAGAGAGAGAAATATAAGGTAGACTAAAGTGCTAGAGGACAAGACCCTGAGGAGGCGAGTCTTACAGGTTCGACAAGTCTATTTTATGAGTGAGTACCTATTCTACAAGAGGCCGGGGGAGGCATGCCTATGCCCGCCGAGACAAAGTACAGAGAATAATGCGTCCAGTAAACAAGGGACTGAACTATATAGTACATGCTGGCAAAAACGTGAGCCAGATAAAAACATGATAATGAATCCCACATACATACTGCAGCTAGGATAACAATGAGGAATTATAAAATAATATCTTAGTACATGAGATATAAGTACAACCAAAGAGGCCCTATAAACAGGAGAGGGATTTGAAAATCTGAATGATACATGAAAACTAAAGAGGCGCTGCAAGCGACTAAGGCCGGAACCATCAAATCTATGGAGTTGCATCGAAGGCTGTAATGAAGAGGTCATTTAGGCATGTGGGGGCTACTTGAAGGGCCATCCCATCATCAAGTTTGAAACATCTCACACACACCCTGGAATCACCAGTATAATCTATTGCAAAACTGAGCCATCGAGTATATGGATCTCGATCATGTTGTAAGGAGCTGGAGTTGAGAAAAAATCAAGTCAAAGGGCAATAACGAGTCCCTTTTCCTGATCTAAGACATCGAACAAGAGTGGAAGCTGGAATCAAGGTATATCGCCCTCTAGACCTATCTTCTAGAATGAATGAGCTAATGTTGATAGAAGGAGGTTTGCCATAGGTGAGGCAATAAGGGATCCTCAATGAACGCATGAGAGATAATAGTAGAGAAACTAACAGAATAACACTAGGGATGATGATGGAATGTGGGGTATTGAGTAGCAAGCTAAAGACTGCCCTTGTTAGAGCATGAAGGGAATAGATGACCTGGCAGCAACTGACACAATATCAAAGGGGATAGGGGACAATAGGATTGAAGGCCACAATGTGCAACATGAGAGAGAAACCAAGCAATGAAGGATGGAGGACTATAGCGAGATACAAAGGGACTCAGGATAGACTCCATGAATGTGATGATGACTCAACTTAGATGCTCTAAACAAGGGCAACTCGATGATGCTGCCACATAGAAAAGGTCTGGTGGGGACCATAAAAACATGAGTACAAGATGGTTACCCATGATGAAAATCGACACAAGCATGGACAAGTATGAAGGCAAAGTGGTGCCCCAAGTACAAGTGTTACAAGTGGAGAAATTTGATTTGGAGGAGTGGTTAAGTGACCCTTCTTGGACAAAATGTGTTTGGATGAAGTATCAAATCACAAAAAACTAAAGGACACCCATTTGAGAGCTCGGTGAGATCTTTCTAATGGTATGGACGGTTTGTCAAACTGAGCTATGGTTTAGCCGTTGCAGGCAAAAGAAAAATCAGGGGTTTCTTTTAATAAGGGATTTTCCCTCCAAATTCACTCATTTGCAGGTGTAGTTGTGGTGAATGTAGAGAAGAGAGAAGGCCCTAAATCTTGCAGTGATCATAACGCAAAAACCGACCATTGGAATCAAGATCCATTAGTTGCAGGTAAGAGCCCTAACCTTACTCATTCAATTAAGGGGATCAAAATTTTAGTTTAGGCACCCAAAGATCATGAATAGGCTAGGTCACAGTTTTTGGGGTCTGTTCTGTGACCTGGGTAGCAAGTACTGGGCAGAAAATTGCGACACATCCCAGGAAATGGCTTGAAAAGTGAGACCTGTCAGAGAAAGGGGGTTTCAGTGCTGTGTTTAGCTGAGAACTAGGATTTTTATGGTTGAGGGGAGTAGGTTCCCCCAAGCATTTTATGGTCATGCCAAAATTTATTTATAAAAGGGGAATCTAAACACATTTTAATGATGTGGTACGCCATTTGTTTTCATTATGATTATGCAGTTTGAGAAAGGGAATGGAGGATTACCAATATCTTTTGGTACTGCATATATGAAGAAAATGGACTAAGTTTCTGGGTTGGCACACATGGTGTCACTATTACAAAGAGTGGATTTGGAGATAATGAACAGGTGCTCTCCTAGAAAACCCATAGGTTGATAAACAATAATATCTAGGGGACTAGGTTGCTGATGTAAGAGGAAGGGATGATGAGAGGGATCATCTCTACAATGATATAAAGTGATATGGGACTCTAGAGGTTCTTCTAAATGGGGAAGAGTAAGGGTACTAGAGTCGACACAACCAAATACACTAGGAGAGTTGTGGAGAATTGCTTCTCCTGATCTCTCAAATATGGGTGCCCCCTTACCCAAAAATTGGGTGCCAATGTAATGGCCACAAGGTGTATGTGGATCGAATCCATGGGGTCGATGTAAGGGGGGATACCTAAAGTCAGGGATGGTGACTACTTCGATAATTTCCTCATCGTAATAGAATATGGGGTGACTACTGGAAGAAATACCACCTAACACGACGAAGCTACCTGACTCATCATCATGAGAAGAGAGGTTCACATGTGCATCTTCAAAAGGGGTGACAGAAAAACAAGTAGATGAAGGATCCACCGATGTTGAGCCCAAGGTGATCACTGAAGGGAGGTCAGACAAAGCAGAAGGGGAAGTCCTAGGGGGCTATTCCACCCTGGATCTCATAGATGATGACAGGTAGTGGACAGTGGCCGAAGACTCTGTCATTTCAACATCTGGAGGGGGAATGTCTATGGCAGTGCATGTGTCTCAAAAAAAGAATAGGGGTGATTTGTGCAAAAAGTATTGAGTTTCTTGGCTGAATCAGGTAAAGTAACATGGACTTCTAGGATATCAAACTCAAGAAACACTTCGTTGACCATGGGCTTGAGATGAGAAAATTCAGGACAATTATGGGTGGCATGGCTGACAACATCACACAAAGCACATGAAGGTGTGCACTTTGAAGGCTGAGGAAGAGAAGGGTTTGTCAGGGTGGCCTTGTCTTTAGATTCATTCTTGCAAGCTTTTTCCCCTTCACCCAAAGCTATCGCAACAGGAGTCAGTTCCTGTTAGGGTGGCTGAGGCACTATAGCAAAGGGAGGGGTCATGGGGACCGGTTGAACCGAGGTCAAAGAAAGATAAGGTTTGGGCTGTCCAAGTGGGATAGTGGCCAGGGGATAAATGTACCAGACTGGGATCCCCATGGTCATGTTAGGAAGGGATATGGTATCCATAACCGGTACCGAAAATACTCGAAGAGGAGGAGCTAAGAAAAACATCTGACCGGGGGGTAATGGCCAGGCGAGACAACTCCGAGATGGTTAAGGCTAGGAGGAACTGTGTCAGGAGGGAATAGAGGTTCATAGATACTAGCTGCAGATGAAGGGCCTTGAGGAGTGGGTCCTAAAGGCTAATTTGAGGTGCTAGGAGCAGGTTGCAGAGAGCAGGGCCACTGAATAATCGAAGCGGGCTGCTTGAGAGCAACCCAAGACGATTGCGTCATGCAAGTGTTCGACGAGCTGGGATCAGAGACAAGAGGAGAAAGAAAAGGGAATGAACCGAACAAAGAAGAATCTTTGTAGACTCTAGGTGAAACATTGGTCAAAGGTTCGACTGTTTGCTTATTGGCCACTGAAGAGATGATGGACTCAGGGGAGGTCTAAGACTTTGGTTCGTAATATGTCAATTGGTCAATGTTGACAATATTTTCGTTGTGAGGAAATCACATCTTCTGGTGAACCACAGATGGGACAACAAACATCCCATAGGTGTAGCTACAACCCAATAGAATGTTTTAATCTAATGGGTCATCAATGACTTCTACGTTAACACAAACAATCTTGCCCGCAAGAGTAACAGGAAAATTGCGGAACAGGCCAATGGGATGGGAAGAGTGGCCATCCCACGCTCGGAGGGTGATAGTGGAAGGGGCCAACTCAGGAGATTCGAGTTGCTTCCAAACTGAATTGGAAATTACAAAGGTGGATGCCCCCTCATCAATGATAAAATGGGAGACATTGGCATTCCAGATCTTGATGGGGATTTTGAAGGTGACGGAAGCAGGAAGGGGAGGATTTTATGACCGGTCAACATAGAAGACAATCAAATGATCATCTGAAGGATCTACAACACCCATGGTAGTTATTAGAGCTTTTCATTGTGAAGGGCACGACTGGAGAAGTTCCAGTGTTGAGATGACAGCAGGAGATTGCGCCAAATCATCTACTATACTATACGAATGGGCAGCTTTTCTAGAAGCAACGTTTCAGAATAATGGTCCCTTGGGGATCTTGGTATGAACCTTTGCCTTAGGCTGCGGGATCTATAAAGGACCATTGGTTGTTGAAAGAGGCTTTGTGGAACCTGAAGAAGGGGGCTCAGGGGTAGATGTAGTGGGAGACTTGTTGTACTAATGAGACTGAGTCTAAAGGTTGAGGTCAACGGTAATGGGTTGGTCAGAGTTCATCATGAGAATTTGGTAATCAGAGGTACCAGATGGAGGAGGTAGAGTGGCCGCCTGACCTTCTGGGGGTCGGGTAGCCATGAGTCCTTGCTGGGGGAAAGGATTGGTAAACACAGCTATTTGGATAGGTACAACATTGGGAGGAACCAAAGGGGAGGCTTTCTATCCACTTGATGTTGTTTGAGTCTCCCACATCTAACGCAATTGAGGTAAAAGAGGATAATCATGGGTGTAGTGACCATAGACACCACAAAAATAACAAGGCTTACTTGTGCAAACAAGCCTTTCCTGCTTCGGATGAGAGCCTTGTTGCTGGTTAGCAGTGTTAGGTACATTCCCTTGAGGATTGGGTCCTCGATTACCTAGGGAAGATGAATTTTGGGTGCCTTTCCTCTTATTTTTGGAAGTAGGAGGATTAGTTGCACCCTGCTATGCATACACCTACCCTTGCGGTGACGATGGCTGCTATTGCAGGGGTTGAGAAGGCAAGGGATGTAGGGGTGCTAATGCTAGAGGAGCTAGAGCACCAGGCTGCGGATACGAATAATAATGAGGTTGGGTAACATTATGGTAAAAAGGTTTGGTAAAAGGAGGAAGCATGCCATATCCTAGATACGTGCTACCAGGAGGGGGAAAAATACTGGAGGAGCTGGCCCCTCCCTGAGGGAAGCCATAACCCATGGGAGGATGAGTGTATGAATGAGAAAGGGCTCTAATGATACCGTCGGTGGCATGGGATGCCCCGATGCATTGGTACCACTTGGTCTAGGGAGATCAGGTAAGACGGTATAAACATAACCAGACTGTGCGTAGATCAGGTCATATTTTAATGAAATTTGGAGAGAATTTTCTTCGGTCTGAGGGAAATGAGATGCGACATCTTTGCCGATAGTAGGAAAAAGGGATTTGAGAAACTAGTCCATGTAGACACGGTCTTTGAAGGTAGGGGCTCGACATAGGCTCTTTCTTCTCCGCCATTCCTGGACATGATAGGATAGGCTAGTTGTAGACGATTGATTGAAAGAGGTTAAAAGTTCTGTACCAGTGTCATAATGAAGGGGAAGCTATAAATAAGACACAAAAGCCCGGGCAAGGGTCGTAAAAGTAGTATGAGAGGAGGAGGCCTAGTCAACATACCACTTAGAAGCTTCTCCAGTAAGCGTACGCTGGAACAATCGAAGACGAACAGAGTCATCGGTGATGGAGTTAGATGAACACCACATGTGGAAAGATCGAATGTGGTTTGTAGGATCTTCTCCAGCAAGACCTTCAAACTTGGGGATTTCGAAAGGAAGCTTGGTTGGCATAGCAGGTGAACCAGGATCATGGTGCATAGGGTCATTGATCAACTGGTTAAAATCAGGAAGACTGAGGCCTACCATATAAGGGAGAAATGGAGCAGCCGAGATAGTTCCTGTTGCAGTCCCACTAGTAGTATTCCCAGCATTAGGGCTAGGGCTACTGCCAGCGTTAGGTCCTGAACAACACATGCTAAAGGTGACAGAGGGAGAAATAGGGATAGAACCAGAAGTGGAACCCAATGAACCAGAAGTGGAGTTGGAATGGGGACTCGGTGGAGGAAAAACTTGAATCCTATGTGGAGGTGTAAGTCTTCCTAACGGAAACTAAGGATGAATTCCAAGAAGTCTCTGGGATAAACCCTTGGGGGCACAATGATGGAAGAACAAACATGGATCACAAAAGGAAGAGAGACCAATAAGAGCAAGGAGGTGTAGGATCAAATGATTACAATGTCAAAATAAGGGTAGAGAGGTGCGGGATCAAATGATTACAATGCTGCAGTATTTTCCTAGAGGTGTAAACCAGGCTCTCTTTACTTAGGGTGTGCTTGTTAAAGTGTGTTAATTTTAATTTTTAAACCCAAACGTGTGTAGAGAAAAAAGAAAAAGTGTGATTTATAACTGTAAATAAATCTGCAAATAGCAGTAAAGTAAATTGAATATAACATAAAATAAACAACTAAGGATGCATCAATCTAAACCCAAGGAGGTGTGCTTCTCAACAACTAGTCTGTGGGTGGGGAAAAATGTAGTCAAAACACACCAAAATAGCCAATGGATCTAAAGTCGGAAGGGACAATGATCTAAAGGTCAGATCTGCTGGAAATAGGTGCAGAAAACAAAAAAAACCAAAGGGAAAAGTGTTGCAAATGAGATGGAGAAAGGTTACAAATTGAAGGGAAATGGAGGGGACCCTAGAGGAGGAACAAAAAAAACTAAAAATAGGTGTTTTTGATGGATAAATAACAAATATGAAATGGATCTGAGGGTACAGGATCAAATCTGAAAAAAGGTTGAACACACTAAAATTTCAGACGACCTTCTTCAGCTAAACTCCTCCTAGAAAGGTGGAAGTGTATTGAAGCCCTAGGGGGATAGGTTCCCACTTTGAAGAGTAAAATAGAGTAAGTACAGGTCCAAAATGGGTGGAGACATAGGTCAGACAACCCTGAATAGTAGTCCAGACAAACCCAAAAAAATCTCAGAAAAAATCCCGCAAAAAGTACAAGTCGCAGTTTCTGACCTATTTTCGCTATAGGTCACAGGTTTTAGGCAGTTTTATACACCTTGAAGGTTAAGGCCACAGTTTTTGGCCCAAAAAGTGTTACCTACAATTCTGGCACTCTCGAGAATAGGTTTCAGAAAAAAGTGTCGTCTCAACTACGATTGATACCTGTCACCTGCACAATAAGTCTGGAAACACACAGAAGTTAGAATTTTTACTATTATAGGGTTTTATAGGTTAAAAGAAACATCAAGAAAAGAAAAACAAGAAGCTGAAGAAAAATACTAGGGTTTGAAGAAGTTGGTAATGTAAGGATTTGAAAAACAATAGAGGTCGTAATCGTAAACCCTTGTGGAGTTGTCAGTTGTTAGGATGAATTCTAATCGCAAGCATACGAGAAAAGATCACTTTAGTTGTGCATAAAAAACAACCCTAACATCAAAGATGGCTACCAATTTCTTTAGATCTGTAGTTAGTTGTCCAAGATAAATGCTACAAGATCCAGATCTATGCAGTAAAAGACATTAAGCAGTAAATAAAAGCAAGAGTTGCACCATGCATCCAATGAAAAAGACAACAATATTTGTAAAGAATTTTTCTATTTATGACACCTGGGAAGGGAACATAGAAATATGTTACCAGTCCCCATCAATGGGATGGGTTCTTGTATGTCCTCAGTGCTTCAGATCTAAGATCTCTCTCTCTTGATGGTGTAGAAAACTGAGACAAAAATGGAACTCAAGGGGAGCTCAGAAGAGAAAATATAGAAAAATATGACAATGATGGAGGATGAAAGTCAGACCAAGAGTATAGATCGAGAGTGATATTTAGGCAACAAAAGGTAGTGAGTGAATGGAAAAACCCTTCTATTTATAACATAATATTGAGTTAGTCTAGATATTGGTGCATAATTAAAATATTATTAACCAAATCTAGATCCAAATTTTATGGAATTTTTTATTATATTTGTTGGAGGGAAAAAGAATTTGAATTTGGTCAAATCCATTTATTTGTAAATAATAAATAAATAAATGATTTACTTATTATTTTAAGGATGTGGTTGAGTAATAATTAAATAAATAGTGATTTATTCAATTATTTATAAATGATTTAGTCAAATTTAACAAGGAATATTATTTAAATAATTATTCCTAGAAAATAATAAGATAAATAATGATTTATCTAATAATTTTCATGTTTTGGGTTAAATATGACCAGGAATATTAATTAAATTGTTGTTTAACTAATTATTCCTTGAGGAAAATCAAACAAATATGGATTTATTCAATATTTCCTCATGGGGTTTCATGTTTAGACCATGAACAACTTAATAAATTAAGGATTAGTAAGTTAATTTTTCATAGTGAAAGCAATTTTACTTAGGGTAAAATTTGTCTTACATGGTGTACTTTGGTCTATCTAATAGTAACATGTTAGATGACCAAAAATTTGTGTAACAACAATATCTCTACTCACTTGATTCCTGGAAAGTTAAATGCCTTGGTGTCATCAAAGACTTTGCAGTAAGCCTCTTTCAGTTACCCATAAGAGGGATGGTGATGGATCTTGTTGTAGGTGAACTTCCTCCTATATTTGGCATGTTACTTTCTAAGTCATGGATTTGAAGTTTGGGAGGAACTTTACAAATGGATTTCACTTATGCTATTGTCCCTGTTTTTGGAAGAGAACATAGGAGACTTTATAGAGAAGCTCAACTGACATATATCATTAGTGACAACAAAGACCCCACTAATAATCCAATTTATGCTAGAAAATTAATGTAGGTTCAAGCATTTTATATATGGATAATTCTGCCCTGCCTGCAAAAAATTTTCATATTTTGAATCCTGCTGAAAAAAAATATTAGTCATGAGGGTTCTAAGCTGTGGAAAATGTATTTTGATGGCTAATGTTCTAAAGAAGGAGTTTGTTCAAGGATAGTTCTCATTTTCCATTTGAAATAAAGCTCCACTTTTTCTTTCAAACTTGAATCTGAAGAAACTAAAAATGTGGTTGAATATGAAGCTCTGTTGATTGGTTTAAAAACAACAAAAGATACGAATATTTTAGAAATTTCTGGTTTTTTGAGATGTTGAATTTATTATTCAGAAAATCAGAAATGTTTATCAATCTGATCATACCAGACTTATATATTACCAAAATGAAATATGGAGAATTGTAGAAGACTCATTCTTGGCCTTTAACATTTATTTTGTTCCAAGAGAAAGTAATATGTTGGCTGATTAACTTTCTATTTCAACAAGCTCATTCAAGATTCCAATACCTATAAAGATGAAATATGAAGTGGAAGTTAGGTTCAGACCTAACATTCATGACAATGTCAAACATTGGAAAGGCTTTTAGGATGATCAGGAGATTAGAAGATTCATTGAAGCTGTTGAAGAGTTTTGTATCCTAAACATTGATCAAGATGAAGATATCATGAAGGATTATGTTGATTTGCAAGATAGAAAAATTCTGAAAAAACATATTGTTGATCAGCCTATCATTCAACTGCCTACCAATCATATTTCCAAGGAGTTAAGCCCACTTGAGAAGCTCTTTGACCACAATGATGTCTCAGTCAAAACACAGTTAGCTGAAACAGAAGTAGAATTAGAATATTTCAATTTGGGGATAGAAGAAGAACTCGGGTATGTTAAGTTGTCAAAAGATATATTAGAAGAAAGAAAGACTGAATACCACAATCTATTTTGTGAATTTTTTGATGCTTTTTGCTTGGAAATATGAGGATCTTAAGACATATGATACAACCATCACTAAGAATAGGATACCATTGAAGGATGGTACTAAGCCTTTCCGGTAGAGGTTAAGACAAATCAATCCACTATTGTTACTAGTAATGGATAAGGAATTTAAGAAACTTTTAGATGCCAAAATCATCATTCCATTCAGGTAATCAAATTCGGTGTCCAATCTAGTTCCAGTAAGAAAGAAGAGTGGTGAAGTCAGACTATGTATATATTTCAGGAATCTTAACAAATGCTCCAAGAAATATAATTATCCATTTCCAAAGATGGAGTATATTCTTCAAAAGGTAATCGGGTCAGACGAGATTTCCATGTTGGATGGATTCTCTCGGTACAATCAAGTTTTTGTTTGGCCAGAAGACCGAGAGAAGACAACACTCATTACTCCCCGGGGAACATTCATGTATGCAAATATGCCATTTTGGATTATGAATGCGAGAGCTACTTTTTAGCATGCTATGAACTTTGCATTCATTGGAGAAAAAGATAAATTATTGGTCATCTATTTAGATGATATTACTGTTATTTCAACTTCACATCCAGAACACCTTCAACACTTGACATAATTACTTGTTAAATGAAGAAAATAAGGTATATCATTGAACCAAAAGAAGTATCATCTTGCTCTCAAAGAAGGTAAGATTTCAGGTCACATACTTTCTAAATATGGAGTGAAAATTAATTCTAAAAGAGTGATTACAATTCAGGACTTAACACTTCCAAGATCCAAGAAGGAGGTTCAATATTTCCTTGGTAAGATCAATTTCTTAAGAAGTTTCATCCCCAATTTTTCTGAAATGGTAAAGCATATTACTGGCATACTGAAGAAGGGCAAATATGTCAAATGGACAATTGAAGCCAAAAATTCATTTGAGCTGATAAAAAAAGCTATCATTGAAGCACCTCAGTTGGTAAGCCTTGAATACTCAAAGCCTTTATTGATCTTCTCATTTTCCTCTTAGGGTACTATTTTTGTTGTTTTGTTACAAAAAGATTCAAAAAATAAGGAAGCTCCCATAGCATTTTTTAGCAGAGCTCTTAGAGATACAGAATTGAAGTATGAAATGTTGGAAAAGCATGCCTATGCATTAGTGAGAGCTCTAAAGGATTTTAGAGTTTATATTCTGCATGCTCAAGTTATTTCCTATGTAACTTCATTTGTTGTTAGAGAAATATTACTTCAACGTGATATCGATGGAAAAAGAAGTAAGTGGGTGACTAAAGTTCTTGAGTTTGATTTAGAGATAAAGCCTACCAAACTAATCAAAGGTCAAGGATTAGCCAAACTACTAGCTGAAGAAAATTCAAGAGTTTTGGGCTTGAATTTCATGGATGACAACTTAGAAGGGAAAATTTATAATCCTATAGACAACATGGAAGTGGATGTAAAGCTTTCTAAGTGCAACTGAAATAAAGATATCATTTATTTTCTGCAAAATTTTAAACCTTCTCCAAATTTTGATAAAAGCAGACTGAGATCTTTGAAGCTGAAAACTATTAAATTCTACATCAAAGATAATTGTTTATATTGGAAATATCCTATTGGAGTTTTGTTGAGGTGCATTGAACCAGATGAGTCCAAGAAAGTTATGTTTGATATGCATAGTAGTGTGTGTGGATATCATCATTATTTTTGAACTACTTCATACAAAATACTAAGAGATGGCTATTTTTGGCCTAGCTTGTTTTCTGATATATGTTCTGAGGTGAGAGCATGTGAAAAGTGTCAAAATTTCACCGGTAAGAAACATTTGAATTCATTGCCTCTCAAGCCCATAGTTGTTTTTTCATATTTTCAACAATGAGGCTTAGAATTCATTGGCGAAATTCATCCACCTTCAAGTGGAGATAATCGTCGCATTCTTGTTGCAACTGATTACTTCACCAAATGGATTGAAGCAATACCTACTAGAAATGCTTGATCAGGAGATCAAGTCTCTGGAAGGAAAATGCTCAAAAATGAAGTTGCTCAGAATGGCTCCAAAATAGATCGACTGGAAAGTGTTCAGTGAAATGATCCCAACGCCGCGAACGGCACTCAAATCCGATGTCGTATGCAGAAGTTATTCAAGTTTAAAGATCTCTCAATTTCAATTAAAAATGCCAAATTCGACTTCATGAAAAAATTTATTAAAAAAAGAATATTCCACAGAATATTTTGGGAATATTCCGCAGAATATTCCAGGGAATATTCTGCTGGTAGCCTATCATCAGGCGCCACGTGGCTAGCCCGGAGGCCGCCACGTGGGCCCCAAAGTGGATTGGAATGGCACGTTAAAAATTTGTTGGGCTCGACGGGTTTTGAACCGTGGTCGGGCGGATAATAATCGAGCGTTTTATCCGTTGGGCCGCGCGTTTTATTGTTATTATATATTCCAATGCGGTCATAGATATGGCGTGTGGATATTTGGGCGGGGCCCAAAAGGGGGCCAGCCCCCTCCGCATGGAACCACAGGCGCGGAACCACGGCAATAAACAATCGGCGCGCAGCAGATAACGGGTGCGGTAATGCGGGCCGACGGAGGGTGCGGAAGCACATTACAACATATTGTTCAAACTTTATTATATTTTAGCAAACCTCCGAACGGTACGGACACGGGGTGCTTATCCTCTAGCCCCCTATTTTGGCGGAAATTACGGCGGAGTGCCCCAAATATAGCGCCGACTCCAAATTTGTCGGTATTATCTGGAGTTTCTCCAGATTTAACTGGAGTTTGTTTAGTCCAACTGGCAGATGGAGTAAATGTGGGATAAATTTGGCTAGGAGAGGTCTTTTGAGACGAATTTTTTTTTGATTTTGGGTGTAGAGATCATTCTGGAGCTGTTGGAAGTGTCTGCAGAGCCATCAGGGCATTCTATCTGCGAATTTTACAGCGCTTTTGATCGTGGATCCATCAGGGCCAAAGGGAAAGAGAGCTGCATTGGACTACCTTCATCCAATGGAGGTGAATTTGTAGTCATTTTAGACTGATTTGGATCTTCTGAGTCTGTTTTAGCAGTCTATTTTGCCTTTAGAGGCTTTTATACAGATGTAATTTCATTTTCAGCATTTAATCAAAAGAGGACTGAGCCTAATTAGAGGCTTTTGGACCATCGGAGGTAGCCCAAGAGAGGGGTGAACCGCTTAAACAAATATCTGCTGTCACTCTGTATATTTTGGCTGTTTATTTCCAGATTCTGATAGTTTAAACAGTAAATTTTCATAAGCATGCTTTTCTCAAACAAGTTTATACAGTAAACAAAACTTGTTATTTTATCATCAAACCTCTACACTTCAATTGCAGAACATATCATCTTGCTTATTCACACATAAAAACAGATCAATGAATACTTTGAATTTAAAAACAAAATACTTTCATTGATCTAGATATTGGTGATTACATATTATTTCTTTAGGCAGAGTCTGTAGAGGGCCAGGTAGCCTCCGGATTCATCCTTTCCTAGAAAGGTGAAACATCCGGTGAATGCCCCTACAGTCCATCTCTGTATGAGAAATAGTTTGTTCTCACGATTTCAGATCAGGTTGGTATCAGAGCTCAAGATTTTTCTTAAGAGATTGTGAAATTTGTGCAAGTTAATTGTGTGGTTCTGCAAATCTTGATGCTTACTAGGCTGAAACTGCAAAGAGGGGAAGGTCAACTGGTTAGAGAACAAATTAATCCTCAACCAAGGAGGGCTAGAGTGCCATTACATCCACCTTCCATTTCATCCTCCATAGCCTTAGAATCAGCCACAAGCATGTCATCCAGAGAGGGAGAAGTACATGAGGAAATGGATCCCAAGGAAGAAGAAAGAGTCTTTAGAAAATCTTTCTTGGATTTGACTGAGATGGTTAGAATCCTATACCAGGAGAGAAATGATAGGATTGCTGGAGAAGGGTCTAGGAACCAAAGAGAAGAAGAAGATTCTTCAGGAGGAAAGAAAGACAAAGATGAGTCTAAAAAAATGAATGGAGGAAATGGTGATCCACCATCTCCATCATCATCCTCATCCTCCACATCATCCTCTTCAACTTCTGAAAATCAGTCACACCAAACAAAAACCTCTTTTAAAAATCCTTTGTTGAAGCTTGATGTGAAGTTTGAGTTTCCAATGTTTAATGGTGATGTTAATGCAGAAAAATTGGATAATTGGATAAGACAGCTGGAAGTCTATCTAAGAATCCAGAATTTACATGATGATGACACTAAAATTCAATTAGCCTCTTTAAGAATGGATGGAGCAGCTTTGGTTTGGTGGGAAGCCAAGACTAGAGAGGAGATTAAAAAGTATGGTAAGATAACTCTAACATGGAATGAGTTTATTACAGCCATTAAGAAACAATTTTATCCTCTTGCTCATATTTAGAAAGCCATCATGAATTGGCAGCATTTTAGGCAACTCAAGGGTCAAAATGTGCAAGATTATACTCAAGAATTTAGAAGGAGAGCACTTCTACTTGGGGTAGACTTACAAAGTCAAGACACCTTATTGAAATACATAGGTGGTTTGCACAGTTACCTTAAACATACTATCCTAATGTTCAATCCTACAAGCTTAGATGAAGTCTGTGTGCTGGCTACACATTTAGAAGCTAGAGGAAAGAATACTCTTGATGAGGGTAGAAACAAGTCTTTCAAAGGAAAGAACAAAGAGAAAAACAAAGGAAAAGGCAAGAAAAATGCATCTATCAAACAAGAGGGTGAAAAGGTCATTTGTAAACATTGTTCAAAGAGTGGCCATGAAGAGAAAAACTGTTGGAAACTTCATCCTGAAAAAAGAAACCAGTTTAACAAAAACAAAGGAAAGAAGAAAAATTCAGCTACTACAACTACACCACAAGATTTAGGTGATGATTCAGGTGACGAAACAAAAATTGCAGCCATGGGTTTGAAAAGTTTGAAAGGGAAGGAAATTGAAACTCAAGCAAGTGCTAGTTCTTCAAACTGTCATACACAAGCTCCTAATAAGGAAGAAAGAATTGAACTGTTCCATGTGAGGGTAGTTGCAAAACATACCAAAATTGACACACTATTTGATAGTGGGTCACAAGCTAACCTCATATCTGAAGATTTGGTCAAGCAACTTAAACTTGAGACCATTCCACATCCGAAGCCTTATCCACTTGGATGGATATGCAAGGATGCTAACTTGCAAGTCTCAAGGAAGTGCATATTGCGCTTTGCAATAACTGCACACTATATTGACACAGTTGAACTTGATGTGGTTCCACTTGATATATCTGGTATTGTTTTGGGAAGTCCTTACTTGTTTGAAAGGAAAGCGATTTTCTATCGCCATGAAAACAAATATCATCTTTTCAAAGATGGTAAGGAGTTTATTGTCAGAGCTCATCGCAAGAAGACAAATGTTGCAATGGTAAATGCAGGACAGGTAAAAAGGCTAGTCAATTCAAGCAAGAGTTTTGTACTTCTTATGGTCAAGCCAAAGGTTGATGTGAATCATGAGTCATTTGAAAATCGTGATGCAAAGCTTAAATCTGATTTATATGATGTAGTTGATGCACATCATGAGATGTTTCAGGAGCCAACAGGTTTGCCTCCTAAAAGGGAGATTCAGCATGAAATCCATTTACATCCAGATTGTCCTCTTCCTAACATTGGCATGTATCGCATGTCCGTTATGGAGAATGCTGAAATCAAGAAGCAGATTAAAGAGTTGTTGGACAAGGGTTTCATAAGGCCAAGCACTTCGCCATGTGGGTCACCTATAGTGTTGATTCCGAAGAAAGATGGAACTTGGCGTATGTGTGTTGACTTCAGAGCTTTGAACAAGATAACGGTAAAGAATCGTTACCCTCTTCCAAGAATAGATGATTTGTTAGATCAGCTAAAAGATGCAAGATATTTCACTAAGTTAGACTTAAGAAGTGGTTATCATCAAGTAAGAATTGAAGAAAGTGACATTTGGAAGACAGCTTTTAAAACCAAACAAGGACTCTTTGAGTGGCTTGTGATGCCGTTTGGTTTATGCAATGCACCTGCAACTTTCATGCGGGTAATGGATGATGTCTTACGTCCTTTTCTTGATGATTTTTTTATTGTCTAATTAGATGATATCTTGATATTTAGTAAGACAAGAGAAGATCATGTCATGCATGTCAGTAAAGTACTTGATGTTTTGAAGAAAAATCAGTTATTTCTTAAGATGTCAAAGTGTGAATTTGGAAAGACTTATTTGGTTTATTTGGGACACATAGTAGGTGGAGGCGCTTTGAGAATTGATCCTTCCAAAGTAGAAGCTATTGTGAATTGGCCTACTCCCAAGTCCATTACAGAGGTAAGAAGTTTTTTGGGTGCAACTCAGTATTGGAGAAAGTTTATTGCTAACTTTTCTGCCATAGTAGCTCCTATGCATGCAGTGACAAGTGTGAAGCGTGCTTTCCAATGGGGAAGTAAGCAACAAAAAGCTTTCGAATCTTTGAAAGAAAAGATCAGTTCAGCTCCGGTTCTTGCAGTACCAGATTTGAGACAGCCATTCGAGATTCAAACAGATGCTAGTGATTATGCCATGGGTGCAGTTCTCTTACAGCATGGTAAGCCTATCGCTTTTCATTCTGAGACATTTAATGGTGCTGTTGTGAATTATCCTACATATGATAAGGAGTTGTATGCGTTGGTACAAAGTGTCAAAAAGTGGAAGCACTATTTGATGGGCAAAGAAACAGTTGTGCATACCGACCATCAGCCTTTACAGTATTTGCAGTCGCAAAGTAAATTGCAGCAGTCACGACATTTCAGATGGATGGGTTTCCTACAACAATTTCACTTGGTAATAAGGTACAAGAAAGGTATTAACAATAAAGTTGCTGATATGCTTTCAAGTCCTATTATTAGTGCTAGTATTTTTCTTAAGAATGATTCTATTGTGCATGAAAGCTACATAGAACAGTATGCATCAGATGAAGATTTTAAAGAGGTGTATGCTAACTTGAGTAAAGGGAATCATGTTGAGGAGAATGATTATCATTTGCATAAAAATTTTCTATTTCATTTGGGAAAGTTATGTATACCACAGGGAGAGAGATTAAGCATGATGAGAGAAGCTCATTCTTCTCTTATTGCTGGTCATTTCAGTGTAAGCAAAATGGTGGCACATCTGCAGAGGTATTGTTATTGGCCTCGCATGGTAGATAGTGTTACACGTTTCATTAGAGGTTGTTCATTATGTGCTACAAGTAAGCCTAGCAATAGGAAGCTTGGATTGTATACGCCATTGCCGGTACCTTCTAGACCATGGGAAAGTGTTTCTATGGATTTTTGTTGGGATATTACCATTATCTAGAAAGCAGCATGATTATCTTTATGTAGTAGTTGATCGTTTCAGCAAGATGTGTATTCTTATGCCATGTAAGAAAACTATAACTGATGAACAAACTGCTGAATTATATTTTCAACATGTATGGGTTCATTATGGCTTGCCTACTTCTATTGTTAGTGACAGGGATTCCAGATTTGTTGGGAATTTTTGGTCCAATCTATGGAAGATGATGGACACCAAGTTGAAGAAGAGTATTGCTTTCCATCCGCAAACAGATGGCCAAACAGAGGTAGTGAACAGAACCATTGTGCATCTTTTGAGAGGGTATTGCAGCAAACATCCCAAGCTTTGGGATGAGCATTTGCATTACATTCAGCATGCTTACAACCGGGCCAAACACTCTTCTACAAATACTTCGCCATTTGAAGCTTGTTTTGGATATTTGCCTAAGTCACCATTGGACTTCATTCTTGAGAAGGATATTGCCATTGATGGGCATAGTGACGTTGACAAAGCTCACATGTTCATTGAAAGAATTCAGCTCATTCATCAGCAAGTTCAAGAACAACTTGAAAAGAGTCAAGGCAAGTACAAAGAAAGACATGACAAACATAGAATTGATCACAAGTTTCAGGAAGGAGATGAGGTATGGTTGCATATAAGTAAGGATAGAATGCAAGGAGAAGGTAAAAAGCTGAAGCCTATTTGTTATGGTCCATTCAAAATCCTTAAACAAGTTGGAAATAATGCCTTTCAACTAGATTTGCCTTCATACATGCAAATGTATTCCGTTGTTAATGTGGAAAATTTACGTTTGTATGAACCTCCTCTTATTGATGATTCTGAAAATCATGTTCAGCTACCATCCATAGAAGATTTCTCGCTAGAATTTTTGGATGAGTTGAAAGAAGATGCAATCCTTGACAGAAGGACACGCACTTCAAGGAGGGGAGATGTTGAGTATCTAAGAGTTGGTTTAAAAGGCAGTAAACCAAGCAAAGCAAAGTGGATGGAGTTGGAACAGGTGAGGAGGCTGTACCCTCACCTTCTTAACAGGTAATTGAAAGCTTTTGAGGGTCCAAAAGCTTCCCATTTGGGAGGTGTGATCAGGAGATCAAGTCTCTGGAAGGAAAATGCTCAAAAATGAAGTTGCTCAGAATGGCTCCAAAATAGATCGACTGGAAATTGTTCAGTGAAACGATCCCAACGCCGTGAACGGCACTCAAATCCGATGTCGTATGCAGAAGTTATTCAAGTTTAAAGATCTCTCAATTTCAATTAAAAATGCCAAATTCGACTTCATGAAAATTTTTATTAAAAAAAGAATATTCCACAGAATATTCTGGGAATATTCCCTGGAATATTCTGCAGAATATTCTGGGGAATATTCTGCTGGCAGCCTATCATCGGGCGCCACGTGGCTAGCCTGGAGGCCGCCACGTGGGCCCCAAAGTGGATTGGAATGGCACGTTAAAAATTTGTTGGGCTCGACGGGTTTTGAACCGTGGTCGGGCGGATAATAACCGAGCTTTTTATCCGTTGGGCCGCGCGTTTTATTGTTATTATATATTCCAAAGCGGTCATAGATATGGCGTGTGGATATTTGGGCGGGGCCCAAAAGGGGGCCAGCCCCCTCCGCATGGAACCACAGGCGCGGAACCACGGCAATAAACAATCGGCGCGCAGCAGATAACGGGTGCGGTCATGAGGGCCGGCGGAGGGTGCGGAAGCACATTACAACATATTGTTCAAACTTTATTATATGTTAACAAACCTCCGAACGGTGCGGACACAGGGTGCTTATCCTCTAGCCCCCTATTTTGGCAGAAATTACGTTGGAGTGCCCCAAATATAGCGCCGACTCCAAATTTGTCGGTATTATCTGGAGTTTCTCCAGATTTAACTGGAGTTTGTTTAGTCCAACTGGCAGATGGAGTAAATGTGGGATAACTTTGGCTAGGAGAGGTCTTTTGAGACGAATTGTTTTTTGATTTTGGGTGTAGAGATCATTCTGGAGCTGTTGGAAGTGTCTGCAGAGCCATCAGGGCATTCTATCTGCGAATTTTACAGCGCTTTTGATCGTGGAGCCATCAGGGCCAAAGGGAAAGAGAGCTGCATTGGACTACCTTCATCCAATGGAGGTGAATTTGTAGTCATTTTAGACTGATTTGGATCTTCTGAGTCTGTTTTAGCAGTCTATTTTGCCATTAGAGGCTTTTATACAAATGTAATCTCATTTTAAGCATTTAATCAAAGGAGGACTGAGCCTAATTAGAGGCTTTTGGACCCAGCAGAGGTAGCCCAAGAGAGGGGTGAACCGCTTAAACAACTATCTGTTGTCACTCTGTATATTTTGGCTGTTTATTTTCAGATTCTGATAGTTTAAACAGTAAATTTTCTTAAGCATGCTTTTCCCAAACAAGTTTATACAGTAAACAAAACTTGTTATTTTATCATCAGACCTCTACACTTCAATTGCAGAACATATATTCTTTCTTATTCACACTAAAAACAGATCAATGAATACTTTGAAATTATAAACAAAATACTTTCATTGATCTTGATATTTTTGATTACATATTATTTCTTTAGGCAGAGTCTGTAGAGGGCCAGGTAGCCTCCGGATTCATCCTTTCCTTGAAAGGTGAAACATCCGGTGAATGCCCCTACAGTCTATCTATGTATGAGAAATAGTTTGTTCTCACGATTTCAGATCAATGCTACTCATAAATTTATCATCAAATTTCTGGAGGGAATCGTCACTAGATTTGGATGTCCATCAACGTTAGTAGAAGATAATGCAACTACTTTTAAAGCTACTCCATTGGTAAGTTTCTGTGAATATTATGGTATTCATATCTTTCACTCTACAAAATACTATCCACAACGGAATGGTTTAGCTAACTCATCGAACAAAATTTTGGTAAGAATCATCACCAAAATATTGGAGCAAAAAAAGAAATATTTGGATTCAAAACTAAAGTTTTCTTTATGGGATGACAGGGTGACAATCAAAAAGTCTATTAATACATCACCTTTTCAAATGGCTTATGGAACTGATGTTGTTTTTTCAGTCCAATTGGCCATTCCTATAGCTAAATCTCTACAATACCATGAATTAGAGAAAAATGACATGACCATGAGAATTTATCATATCGTAGAAGTGAAACAAAAGAGAGAACACCAATATGATTTGGTGAGAAAATATCAGCAAGTTTTAAAGCAAATTTTTGATCGAGGAACTAAAAAGGAAGATTTTTAGATTGGAGATCTAGTGTTGAAATGGGATGCACAGCATCAAGGCCCAGGTAAGCATTCCAAATTTGATGCTTTATGGCTTTGTCCTTTCAGAATCTCAAATATTTTGAAGAACAATACCTCTGAGTTGTAACATCTTGAAGGGACAAAACTGTTTGGAATTTGATTCAATGGGCTCTTTCTCAAGAATTTATTTTACTAAGGTTGTTGGTAGCCTAAGTTCACTATAGATACTAGTTTGTTTCATAATAAGACTCCATAGCCCAATGACAAGGCACTGAAACTGCAAAATATTCTTGGAGCCTCACAGGGAGAGATATATCCCCTATAGAGCCAATGCTAGCATAGTTCTTTGCTAAATCATAAGTCTATTTTAATTTTTTTTGTTTTTAGGATTAGATTTTATAAATTTCAAAAAATTTTGAACACTACCAAAAATTCCGGTAGCGCCTGTTTTAGCCCTTTTTGGACAATCTATTTTAATTTTGTTTCTCTATGTTTTTCTTTAATCTGATGCTACCGGAAATTCCAGTAACTTCCCCTTAAAAAAAAAAATCACATCCGTTTTGTGTCAAGCCACGTGTTCTTGTTTAAAATAAGTTTAAAATATTTTTATTATGAATTAAATCATGTGATAGAAGTGCTATGTTGTCAGTCATGTTAATTTTAATTCATGGTTATACATGTAGTGTCTAGGTGTCAATTCGCAGTAACAAAACCAATCGTTGATCCCATCCTTTCTGCCAGCCGAGTTGGTTTAGTTTCATGTCAAAGTACATCATTATCGATTGGAAAATAGCATGGATTCATAGTCTTAATACGATGAACATTTGGTTGGTCACACATAGACGTTGCCGTAAATTTAGGCCAATAATCAACATACAATGGAGGTCACTTCCAATTACAGATCAACTCATCTCAAGCCACCTGTAGCATGTCATATCAAGCTACACAACCAAATGAAGACCATAATTTCTATCACATGGTGCATACTATGGTCAAGGATACTTAACATAACGAAAATATATTTCATGGGAGGGTGAACCATTGTACCTGTTTTAAATCACTGAGAAAGAAGGAAGAATATCAGTTGTAAGCTTAAATATTGAAGAACGATAATTTATAGAGTGTATCTTGAGGAAGGACTCTTAGATTTCAGACAAGATCTCATATGAAGAAACAATAACACCTATTAGGTGAGATTTTCTAGCTGTGCCACCTATCAGATTTTAGTAGACAGAATTATTAATTACTGAATATGAATAAAAGAGGAGCAAAGCTAAAATGAAATGAACCACAAGGAGCTGACCTAGTGGATGAAAATTTTAATGTGAGAAGGTTGTTTTTTCAAGTAGGGTTGTATTATCTGTGCTCGAGACTAGGAAGCTCTCACTTAGGAGTAGCTTAGGAGTTTGGAAATTCTTTTGATGGACAAGAAGCAACCATATATGGTCTTAAATTGTAGGTATCAACAGATTCAATTTCTAAGGCATTCAACCTTCCACAAGAAGAAGAAAGGTGGTTTAAAGTTCAAGTCATCATTGGAGGAGACCTAAACTATTTCCTCAAATATGGAAACAGACATCCTAACTGGGCCAAAGGAATTCCCAGCAGTTTCATTAAGAGTGAATCAGAAGAAGCTGTTAAACTCATTAAAATTTACCTCACTTGTGAAATGATGTATATTGTAGTGTTTCCTTAACATATAAGATTTCCATTTCATGTTTAAGGTATGAAGACCCTCAACTTTCCATACTTTTTGCTAAATATTCTAACAAAGATGTCACCTAGGATGCAAACACACATTGTTTCTTTAGAATACATCTTGTATCATCAAGCTCTCATTAAGGTGTTAGTGGAAGAAGAGCTAAGGAAAATGGGACCATTTCTTGTTTTACAAGGCAAACCAATCTGCACCTACACCTCCGGCTTCACAACAACACCCTCAGCCTGTAAAAGGAATAAAGAGAAAGGCTAAAAAGGAGAATATCCATAAGGCCAAGAGAAGAAAATAAAATATTTCTTCAGTCAAGGTTGAGAGGAATATGGATAAAGAAGAGAGTTCATCAATAAATAAACCTAAAACCATGAAAATGGTGCCTCCCATTCCTCCTTTTCCTAATGTCTATACCAGAGCTCGAAGAGGAAGGTTTGCAACTGCAAAAAAATCCAAAGCACAATTTCTACTGGAAATTCCTGAAGTAGACATTCAAAAAAAAATACATAAAGTGTATCAGCCCACGAAGTTTGATGAAGAGCTCCTAAAAGATGGACAGTATGAAATCAGTAGAAAAAGAAGGAAAGAGGAGGCCAAACTTGTTTCTGGTCCAGAAAAATACATACCAGAGACAACAACAAGTTCAGGCTCAAGTCTAAGGCTCTGCACAATCCAATTTTTTTGACAGAGGTCATTGATGTAGAAGGAAAATATGAAGGGTTAAAGACAAATGAGTCCAAAAATAAAGATAAAAAAAAAACCCTTCAAAACAGCAAACAAAACCCTGAAAAAGAAGAAAAATCCAAAAGGGTTCAAAGGAGGAAAAAGACACTGTCAAAGAAGTAGCCACAAGAACCAGAAGATCAAGATCAAATTTTGGCATAAAATCAGACTTCGACAAGCTTTCTCAAGCTACATCCCACATGGAAGAAAGGTAAAAAGGTTTCCTAATAAAACACATTTTTTCTTATCAAGTGCAATTTTGTACAACAGCTCAAATTTCAAAGTGTATAAGTCTGTACAGATTTTACAAGTGTTTTCTGTGCATTTTTTAAAAAGAAATAGAGTGCTACCAGAAATTCTGGTAGCGTTATCAATTTTGCGTAGTTACAGGTTTTTACTAGAATTTCTGGTAGCGCCTATTTTAAATTATTTTTGACTTACGTCAGCAAAATTTTTGAGCCAGTTCAGGAAAGATAAGGACTCATAAAAAAATGGATATAACAAGTGATGGTGATAAGTGGTTATGAGGTTGTTGAAGGTCATATTTAATGAATACACATGGTTATTTAAGAACCAAAGACATTATGAGACAAATCAACACAAAAAGGTGCAACATGTCAGCATACTCAGTAGTTCAGCCCAATTTCTCTTCTCTTCTTTCATCTACATCTGTCATTTCAGTTGGATTTCAGTGGGATATAGATTTAATGTCCTATGACACCTATGTAATGTTAGGAGTAGTGTTTCCTTCTTTTTAGAAGAGATGGAGCTAGTGCCTCTCTATCTATATATACCATTTGTAAATACCATTTTAGGATTGGATGTTGGTCTACCTGAAGACTTAATATAATAAATAAAATCATTTTTTCACTTCATGCTGAAGGATTTTGTGACTCAAGAACTATATAATGTATGGTGTGTTTCTCTCTTTGTCAATTTCTTCTAATTTATGAGTTGCAGAAGCTAGTAATGTGTGAGTAAGAAATTGTTCAATGATTTAATAGTTAATTATCTGCTTTCCAAATTCCTTCAAATCACATATATGTTGTAGAACATGTTAGTGAAGATTTCATAAAGGATTTTTGAAATACTTTATGCATGTACTGTACCTTCTCAATGTTGTTTATGTTGCATAAAACAGAGTTTGTGTAGAGAGCCATCATTATAGATGTGTTTCTGATTTAGGATATGAATATTTCCTAGAGTAAGTACCAATTATCCATCTCCTTTAATTTGTTACACTATGCTCCCTATAATAGCAATTTACCCATACAATTTATAATTGCCATAGATTTCCAAATGCATGAAATTATTGAAGAATAAAAAATCATTTCAAACTCTTTGAGAAGCCATCCCACCACTCAAAACTCTTTAAATTTGAAATGAACTATGATGTGCAAGGCCTACTCCTTTTGTAGTTAAGGAGTGACTCTTTGCGATGACAACGGACATGGGGAGTAAGACATTACATGATGTTTCCATCTTTAGTGTTATGTTCCCATCCAATTTTTCCAACTCATTAGCCAGATGAGAGATAATTCCCATTAGTATTGTTCTACATGGGTAGGATTTATGCTAGGGTATCCACAAGAGAAGGTGAATGAACCACTCATACTATGTATATATCTTCAGTCGTAGGGGAAGTGGAACCACTAACCCTAAACACATGTGTCATCAATTGTAGGGTAAGGTGAACCACCCACCCTACACACATGTCAACCATCATGGGGTTTCAGAGGGGAATGCAAAAAACTCAACCTATACATAGTATTGGGAATCACGATTTCCGTTAGACCAAAACTCGTAGGTCATAGGAGTTAGTCAAAAATCACATCACCATAGATAAGGATCGATTGGAGGTAGTTAGTCCATGTTGCGAAACAAACAGGGAGCATTGGTTTATCCAATGTGCAACAACATCCTCCCCAATGCGAGCTGAGTGTGTATCGAACTCGTGACCTATGTTCCGATACCAAATATAGGTTTTAACCCTGTACATAAATTATCTACAAACGAATTCTTAAAAAAAACATAAAATAAACAATAGCGAGAGCATAAAATATAAAACAAATATACACAGAGCTTTTTCCCCTAGATCCCAAATCAAGACTACCAGCTTGATTTTTCATTATATTCCTTTTAGTGTTACAACAAATATATATACATGCCAAATCATTCATAAACCCCAATCCATTATCCCTAGATTAGAAGATAATCATAGTTCCCTTGACTGGATCTACAAAATACTAGGGGCTGAAAACCAACATGCCCCAAAACCATGTGAAAACCCATGCAAAAAACCATAAGCAGGTCTGCCCACCTAAAATAGGGTTCAAAAAACGTTTCCCAGGTTGTTGCCCCATACCCCGCGCAGGGGGCTACCTGCTCCTTGCGAACCCTTGTACAAGGGGGATGCCACCCTCCCATGTGACCACCCCCCTCTGCTGCGCCGACACAAGGAACAAGGGGGGCTCTTGCCCCACTTATGACCCCCCCGCGTGTGCGACTAGTATTGGAAAGAATATAACTCATAGCCAACATATAGTGCACCTATGTAAGGTCCCACCTTACCCACCATCAATAATATAGAGAAGTAGAGGTCACATTAATCTCTAATACTCATTTTCACAAAATCCTAAAGAACTAGTCACTGTAAAATTCTTTCCAACAACAATACCTTCTTTTATGAAAGTTTTAGATAATACAAGAAAAAAAATTTCTTATTCTCTATTCATACTTCAATATATTATTAAATTTATTTTCACAGTCATATGAAAAACTTGCAGATATAGGAAGCTACACCCATTAAATATTTTATTTATAATTTATAGTAACATAAAAAATAACAGTAATTAAGACTTTTACACTAACAATTTATATGCACAAAAACTACATCCATTCAAGGCTTTTGACAAACACTTTGCAGACATGCACTATATAGTCATTGAACCCTTATGACAAACACTTTTCAAGCATGCAATTAAAATTCATTGAAGCATTTTGTCAAACACTTGGCAACAATGAATTTTAGATTATTCTTCAACATATTTATCTCATAAAATTCAGAAATTTAAACTTTAAATGTTGGCATCTTAAAACAGGGACTAAATAATCTTAGTCTTTCATCAAAGACTCAACAACAGGCAGACATAACTAACAACAACAATCTACAAAATGGCCCGGATTTACGATCTGGGTTTGAAAAGTATTTTTTTTCGAATCAAATCAGGGTTTACAAGCCCATCAGGCATGGATACCCCCTGATGTTGGGTTGAGTCGCATTAAAAATGCCGAGGAACGTGATTCTTGAAAAAAACAAAAAACGATAGCCTTAATGTTTCATTTATGACTTTTGTCAAACACATGGAATGAAAACTTACAACTACAACTCTACATGAGGAAAAACAACCTAGAGTTATGCTAATAAGATATGCTCATTGAACTCCCACATTTCTAAATCCACCATATGAGTTCTTGAAACATTTTACCACCCACAAGCTAATTCATTTGACATGATTTGACAATCTTATTGTACCAATTGCTACAATTTGACAAACACATGGCATCCCTCAATGCTATAGCCATTAAGGTTTTCTTTCAAAATTATCATAGTACTATTACAAAAACTTGAATGAAAAATCATTGAATTACTGATAAGAATATGAAACAGAAGCCATAACTGGAATTTACTTCAAACTTACCTCAAGCATTTGATCTTCCAAACCATATTTTAGTAGCCATTATTTTTTTCATTTTCTATTAAGGGTTGATTCTGTAATTCCTCGATGTATATTTTAGGTACATGTCCATTTTCTTAATTCTGATGTAAGCTGCAAATTAGCACTTATTCATGCATAAATAAATTGATAACATTACTCATTCACAAATTTTTTCAAACACTTTTCAAACTATCCTAAAACCATTTCTAGAACATGCATCTAATTACTTGAAACAAAACCATAAATCATGAAATACTTACCCAAGTCCTTTGGAATTTATTTATTGACATTACCTTCAAAAATATTTGGCTTTCCTTTCTCAAATGCTATAATACCAAGATTAGTACCATAAAATGCACACATAATAACTCCAATATTGACATCTAAAGATCCATACATATAGATTTCTATAGTATTTGTTTTAACTAATCAATAATATTCTAGATAACATAAGCCTAAACCAAAATTACATGCTTACAACAATTTAAATGTCTACATTTTATTTTATGCTAAAGCTATACCATAATTTTAGTATAATGGAAATTATACCTGAAGATATTTTGAGCTCCAATCATTGAGAATATGATCCACCTTTGATCCCTTAACCAAATCATTTGAACCATCCAGTTTTCCACCGAACCATATCCAAGGAAAAATTCTCCCCCTGGAACCCCCGAGCTGTAAGAGCTCACAAGCAGTACCAAAATATAGCAGTAGAGAGATATACAAGGAAATTTGAGGAAGACAAGTTTCACTTCCTCTCAATACAACTCCACCATGTAGAGCTACTTATTAATTTAGTTTAGGAATTTCAAATTCATTTCGAAATAAATTGACTACTATCCAAGTCTCTTGGTTTCATAATATTTTTTCAGATATCTCCAACTCTTGGTATCACAATGCACCTATCTTAAGTTAGAATACATGATACACATATATATGAGGAGATACAAATTAATGTCATAAAATATGAGTAATATGCATGCTTTGTATTCCATTTAGAGGAGTGTAACTCATGCCATTAAGGAGAGGTGTGAAGTGATTGAGAAGATATAATTCCCTTTTAATAATAATATAATAGTCTCATAAAAGATAAGAATAATATTAATAATACTGAGGATTAAGTTGACATTGAACTATTAGGATTGATCAGTGATAATTTAAGTGTTTTTCCTTCAAGTATACTTCATTACCCATTGATTGGAGGTGATTTACTATTTTTTGAAAGTCATACTTGAGATGCTAGACATGAATTTCTATTTTAAGAAAGTCACTCCAAAATTTTTATGAATGAGATTTTATTAAGGAAATTCATCCCTAAGCTGCCCATGAGTGGTATTTTTCTTCAAGAGACTAGGGATTTCGCACCCCTATTGCATGCATCTCTGGGCCTTAGTAGATTGAGGACTTTGAGCACTAAAAATTTCATTATAGATAGAAGACTCCATGTCTTTATCTTTCATGGATTTAGGACTCTGTGCCCTAATTCTTTTATTATATATCCAAGACTCCACATATTTATATTTCATGGATTTAGGACTTCGCGCCCTAATTTCCATGTCTTCTCATCTATTCTTCTTTGAAACTCCACACTTCACCTTAAGGTACTGATTATGAGATCATACCCATCTGATGATTCGTTGGTAAGGTCTTCTTCCACGACCTGCACACATCACAATCTGATAGATCAAAGGAATCAAATTAATTTCGTAATTAAATTATTCACATTTTACCAAATATTGTGCATGACTTCCACAGTCATGTTGGTTTTGGAGAAATGACTTCCCCAGTCATTTATAACTCGAGTATCCTTGTTGGCAATGATCAAGTCCCTTGCCGCATCATTATTAGTATGATATTACACACATGTAATCATACAAATCATGTATCATCCATAAATCACAATTACCCATATGTTTCACATAACCATGATCATTAATGGATCTGTGTCTCAATTTTGGATCACCATCCATTCCATAAACCTATGTCCAAAATAGGATACCAAAAGAGAAAACATCGCTAATATGCTTTTAACCAAAATCAATTCTTATACACACTACCATATATATTATCATAAGCACACAACAACCAAGTTACCCAAACTAGGTCTATAACATATAAGCATGTACATAAGTCTGTCATGCATAATATTATATCATTATATAAAAATCACCATCTCTAAGTGTCATCAAAGCTATCTCACCAAGAAGGGACACTACAACTTATATGTGAATATGAACTACTCATGCTTTGGTTTCTCATAGCTCCAAAAAGTACCCCAAGCCCCTAATAGCTCACAGAGTTCAATGTCCAACTCAAGAGGGCCCTCATGGAAGGGTCCTTCAACGAATCCAAGTCTCTCTCAAAAGGATAATAATTTGACCTTCCCCAAGGGCTTCATGAGGATGTCTACAACCTCCTCATCAGTATCATTGTGTTGAAGCCTTATTGCTCTTCATTGTACCATATTCTTGATAAAGTGGTGCATGATATTGATGTGCTTGGAGAGGTCGCGAAACATGGGACTCTCTGGAAAGTGAATCCAACTTTGGTTGTTGCAATAAATCACAGTGGTATCGAACACATGCTAAAGTATCTCACTGAAGAGCTTACTCAACCATATAGCTTCAAAACAGGCCATACTAGAAACAATGTATTCAACCTCGAAGATTCTTAAAGAAACTTATTTTTGCTTCCTACTCAACCAATGAATCAAATTGGACCCGAAAGAGAAGCAACATCTAGACATGCTCTTTTGATCCACCGCATTACTAGTCCAATCAGAATTAGTATATCCATGTAGCCTCAAATTTGTGGCAGTGTATCTTGATTCCTATTCCATAGTTGATTGTGCCATGAAGATATCTCAAAATATTCTTAGCAACAATCCAATGAATGTGATGAGGCTTAACCATAAATTGACTCAAATTATTCACAACGAAGGATGGGTTTGATTAGGATTTTACTAAGAACATCAGGGCCCCCATAAGTTGTTGATACTCAAAAGGGTTTTCCAATTTAGTCCCAACAACACTTCCACATAGCTTCTTCAAGTTGAGTTCCATCACATTAGACACATATTTACAATCCACCATCCCACATCTCTCTAGCAGCTTCACAATGTATTTTTCTTTGTTGGAAATGTTGTCATTGATGGCAAAGGAATTGGCATCTGAAACAGTAACTAGGAATAGAGAAAATAAATATAGCAGAGAACAAAGTTTAGCGGAGAAGAACAGAGAAAGAGTGCATCTACAGAGAGCAGTATCAGTTAAGGAGAAAATTGAATTCAGTAGGAAGGATATTTGTGTCCCTGTGGAATTAATTCATGTGTGAACATATGTATGCATCCTAATGGAGGATAATTGAAATCCATGATAAGTAAGAAACCCTATGAGGGGATTAATGGTGCTCTGTATGTAGTTCGAGGAACCGATGCTAATACGGTCGACTATGTATCCCAAACTGGTAGACAGTGGAGTTATATATATTCGTTGAATATAAGACTGAAGGTAAATTGGGATCAATGTTGGAATTGTCTGTGCCTTTATTGAATTGAGCAAGTGTAATATATGAACGTGTTCTTGATGAAGGAATTGTGAATTCCTGCAACCAACACGGAACTCGGTGACTGAATTATGTGAATATAGGCTATCGAACTTTCATTGGAACAACTCTTCGGAATTACGAATAGTCCGAAAGGATTTCATCAGAGCTGTATAGCAGTAATCATGGTTATATGAACTGATAACGCGGAGAAACAAATTAGAGAAAGTACGCTGACAGAACCTGGAGTAGAGGGGCAGAACCTTGCGAATGAACAGTGAACGTGGTTTAAGGCTGGAAGTGGTTTTTATCGTACCACCTTTGCAGCGAAAGCAGTAATTGAGGAGGGGGGAGAGATTCCATAGATCGACCGACGCGTGTCCCCGAGCGACTTTTGAAAACCGCCTCCATTGTGCGCCATCGCGCATTAATGTCCGACCAAGGATGCCGCGCGATATTGTTATGCGTCGTCGATCTAAAAGGAAGCCATCGAACGGTGTCCGTATGAGGAAGGTGCGCGAAGGATAACTGGTACAGTGCGAGTATGTGATTGGGTCGTTGGTTATATATATATATATATATATATACATATATACATATATACATATATACATATATACATATATATATATATCTATATATATATATATATATATATATATATATATATATATATATATATATATATATATATATATATATATATATATATATATATATGTGTGTGTGTGTGTGTGGGCCCAGTTTAAATTATATTGATTGGGACATTTCCAATCAATGTTTGCGGGTTTAACCAAGGTTTGTTTAAATTAAATATAATTTATGACAAAAAGTGATTGGGCAATCATTTTGTATGTTATTCCAAAATTGGTGGAACAAATAAACCTGAGGGTCAACATATGAAGGTCATTACTGAAGGAGAAATTTTGGATTAATATCTCAATCTCAGATTGAGATATTAAAAAGCCGTAGATTAATTATCTAATTTCCAGACCAAGGAAATAGAACAATGAGAATTTTTTTGGGGCTCGGGTAGACCCCACTGGATTATCTATTTGACCCCGTCCAGGAATACCATCAGCGGTTGAATGGTTTCGACTCATGATATTAATAAAGCTCATGGTATTAATAATGGCAAAACCCATATAAGGAGTAGAGGAATATAGTACGAGGTGCGCATGAGTAAGGGTTGTTAATGAATAAATCTCTTTAAGAGATATCTGCATGATTGAACTCCGTTAATGTTGAGTCTATGATGCACCTATGGAGTTGAAAAAGGTTCAAGATCTCTAGATCTAGAAATGATGAATCTCCAGGAAGATCTGCAAAAGAAAAAATCATGAATACCTTACACAAGTCTGATGAAGAAAATTGAAGAAATTTGGTGGATCTGAGGGTTGAAGTCTTCTGCATGAAAGTGGAAGCTTTCTGCCAGTACAAGCTACTGTCAAAATCAGGGGGTTGGAGCTCCCTTCCAGTAGTGACTGGAGAAAGAGAGAAGGTTGTAGCCTTCTGCAGCTGGGTGCCTGCGTGCTGGTATAAGTCTGCACTAGCACAAAAACTCTAAGAAGTTTTCTTTATAATAAATATTGAAGACAGAGACGACAGCAGCGGTGGTTTTCTCCTGAATTGGGTTTCCACCCTAAACACCGGTGTTCATGTGTGTTGCTTATGTGTAATAGCTTATTCTGTTATTACTGCACATGCTTAATGCTTACTAAACTTTTGATGAATGAAGGATGCAACAATCTAAGTAAAGAATTAAATGCATAATTTTTCTATCAGATCTAAATATTGATTCACCCCCCCCCCCCTCTCAGTATTTTTCTCAAAAATTGGTATCAAAGCAGGTCCTTCTGAAAAGCTTAGCCACTAGAAGGAATATCGATCAAGATGAGCAATCAAGATGGAATAGCATCTATCAGGCCTCCGCTCTTCAACGGAAACAATTTAATCTTCTGGAAAACAAGGATGATATCCTATCTTCAGTCTCTAGGTGCAGATGTATGGGCTATTGTTGAAGTAGGATATCAATATCCAGCCGCAGTACCAATAGATCCAATGGAAAGAAAGAATTATGAAACAAATGCAAAGGTGGTTAATTCTCTATTGGGAAGTCTAATTGAATCAAAATTTGTCAAAGTCATGCAGCTGAATACTGCAAAGGCAATATGGGACAAAATCATTCT
This sequence comes from Pinus albicaulis, assembly GCA_034641835.2. NCBI lineage: Eukaryota > Viridiplantae > Streptophyta > Pinopsida > Pinales > Pinaceae > Pinus > Pinus albicaulis. The sequence continues at coordinate 175,552,510 of CM076578.1, forward strand.
AAGCTATGAAGGTGATGCAAAGGTAAAAAGTGCTAAACTCCAAACTCTCATAATTCAATATGAGAACCTAAAAATTCATATTGAGGAGAGCATTGCTAATTTATTTTTACGACTTGATGATATTGTAAATCATATGAGAAATCTGGGAGAAACAATAACCGAATCTACTTTGGTTGAGAAATTTTTAAGATCACTAACGACAAAATTTGAGTCAAAAGTTTCTGCTCTTGAAGAAAAGCATGATCTTCAAAATATTACTATGGTGCAACTTCATGGAATACTAATTGCATATGAAATGAGAAGAGGAGTGTTACACCATTTTTTGGTCATCTAACCTTTCATCATTAGATGGACCCAAGTACACCATGTAAGACCAGTTTTACCCCAAGTAAAACTACTTTCACTATGTTAATTAGGAAACCCCAAAAGGAATAATTAATTAAACCATAATTTAATTATTATTCCCATTCATGTTTAACCCAAAAACAAAGAAATTAATGAGAGAAACCCATAGTTATCTTACTATTTTCTAGGAATAATTATTTAAATAATATTCCTTGTTAAATATGACCAAATCAACCACCATTAATCAAATAAATCATTATTTATTTGATTATATCCTAACCACTTCCTTAAAAAGATAAATAAATCATTTATTTATTTATTTTTCACTAATCAAGGGATTTGACCCAAGTCAAACACCCTTTCCCTCCAACAAATAATAATAAAATATTCCATAGAGGTGGATCTAGATGTGATTAACATTATTTTAATCATGCACCAAGATCTAGAAGGACCCAATTTTTTTGTTATAAATAGGAGGGTTTTCCTCATCATTCTTCACCTTTTGTTGCATACTAGATCACTCTGGATCTATACACTTGGTCTCATTTTCTGCCATTTTTGCTCCCATTGAGCTCTATTTTCTGCATTGGGTTTTCTACATCTACAAGAGAGAGAAAGCTTAGATCTGAAGTGCTGAGGACTATAAAGAACCCATCCCATTGAGGAGATCTGGATACACCTTCTTGTTTCCTCCCAGGTGCCCCGTAATATAAAAATTCATTCAAAAATCGTGTTCTTGTCTTGTCCGTTGGATGCATGGAGCAAACTCTTTACTTTACTGCTTAATGTCTTTCCATTTATAGATCTGTTTGTTGCAGCATTTTAACTACTAATTGCAGATCTGAAGATGTTTTGCAGCCTCTATTGTTGTTAGGGCTATTAGTTATGCGTAGCTAAAGTGGTTCTTTTTCGTACACTTCGACGAAGAATTCATACTAACAAGGAGGACCATCTGAAGTCAAAGAAGCCATCTTTAGAGCTTCTACAAAAGGGAAAGAAGTACAAGAGACAGAAGGATCAGGGTATATCTCAGAAGAACATGAGGTAAATTTTGTAAAGAAACTCCAACTTGGTACAGGATAGTTCAGATGTAAGCTTCCTTTCAAATGTTTTTCTTGTGTAAGAATTGGTCATTATGCTGCTAAGTGTCCTCACAAAGAAACACATGAAAAAGTAAAGGAAGTAGCAAGAAGGAAGAAGAATCGGTTTAGCACTGGAAAAAGTTACTATACTCATGAAGACAGTGATGGGTTATCAGATAGTGAGGAAGAATGTGAACAAGATCTTAGACTCCTCGTGGCATTTGAAAAGGAGTCTAGAGAAGAAAAGGATACTTTTATGGATGCTTTAGAGGACAATGATTTTCTTGATGAAATCAATCAACTCAAAATATGCTTAGAAGAAAGTAAAATAACCATAGAGACTCTGAAAAACCAGCTTCAAGAAAAGGAGAAACATAATGAGAAATTAGAATGTGAAATAGTAAGTCTAAGAAAAGAAATTGAGAAAGCAAAGAATTTGAATCTTAGATTTGCTAAAGGATCTGAAACCTTATATGAGATTACCAAGATACAACTTTATCCTCTTCTAAAGACAGGTCTTGGATATATCGGAGAATCTTCTCACGATTCAACACCAAATTATCTAAAAGCAGCTACAGCCAGTACACAACATTCTGCCCCTCAGGAAGGGAATAAAGAATCTTTACAGATAAAGCAAGACCATCTCAATTCAAAGAACACTAACAGGAGTACCTTTCAAAGAAACACCAATCAACAGGTAAATTCAAGTAGAAGGTTTCATGATCGCAGAAATTTCTTCTTCAATGGACAATGTTTTTCATGTCACAATTTTGGTCATAAAGTTGTTCAATGTGTTGCATATAAAAACATCATGACAAGAGAAGCAAGAAATAAAAGGATTGATATTGGAACAAATAAGAATACATATAACAACTTTTCTCCTCTTCAAAATGAAGTTGAATGTGCTTATTGCAATAACTTTGGCCATGAAGAATCTGAATGCAGGAGAAAAGTCCAGCCAAAAGAGCATCTTCCTTCAAGCTCCAAAGTATGGAAAAAAAGGAATTACAGGTTGAAAATTGTGGCATAGATTTATTTGCAGAAGGACAATAAAATTAATGGTACATTGATAGTGGATGCTCAAAACACATGACAGGTGACAAAAACAAACTTCTTGCATATAGTGCTCTAGAAAAGGAAAAGAATGTTACATTTGGAAATGATACTCCTGCTGTCATTAAGGGAAAAGGATCTGTTTTTCTAAAAGAAAAGGTGAAAGCTAATAATATCATGTATGTGGATGGATTAAAGCATAACCTGTTAAGTGTAAGTCAAATGTGTGATCAAGGAACTGAAGTTGTCTTTAGTTCAAAAGAATGTGTGGTACGTGATCTTGATATAGATAAAACAATTATAAAAGGAAACGGAACTCCAAGCAATCTGTATGTATTAAAGAACTGCAAAGAACAATGTTACATGAGTAAATCTTTAGAAAACTAGCTATGGCATAGAAGGTTGGGCCATCTGAGCTTCTCTCAAATCAACAAATCAAGCAGACTTAAAGCTGTTCATGATCTTCCCAATATTACACCACCTGAAAGTATCATATGCAAATCTTGCCAATTTGGTAAGAAAACCAGAGTGAAATTTAATGCCAAGGAAGGTTCATCAAGTAAGCCTCTTAAACTCATTCATACTAACATATGTGGACCTGTGAAGAAAAATTCACCACGTGGTGAACAATACTATATCTTATTTATTGATGATTTCTCTAGAATGTGTTGGATTGGGTTGATTAAACACAAAGATGAAGCATTTGAGAAATTTCAGATCTTCAAAGCACTGGCTAAAAATGAATTAGATCTAAAAATCAAGTGTCTTAGATCTAATCGAGGAGGATAATATACATCAGATGAATTCCTTGAATTTTTTGAACAACATGGCATAGAAAGACAATTTTTTGTTGCTGGCACTCCACAATAAAATGGCGTAGCAGAAAGAATGAATAGAACAATTCAACAAATGGCTAGAGCTATGCTTGATGATTCCGGAACACCTGACACATTATGGGGAGAAGCAGCACATACAACGGTAAATATTCTTAACAAGGCACATGTTCGCGTAAACAGTGATAAAATTCCATATGAACTATGGTATGGAAATCCTCCCACTGTAAAGCACTTTAGAGTTTTTGGGAGCAAATGCTTTATCAAAAATAATGATGAAAAACTTGGCAAGTTTGAACCCAGAGCAGATGAAGGAATATATCTTGGCTACTCCTCTAGGAGTAGGGCATATAAATGTTACAATAAAATACTTCGAAAGATTGTTGAATGTATAGATGTTGTTATTGATGAGTCTCCTGCAACTCCAAAAGATTAAAAAAAAATAATAGATGAAGACGATGATGACATATATCCTTCTACATCAAATAGGAATGATATAGACAGTGAACCCAATGAAGAACCCGAAGATGATTTATCTGAAAAAGCTCCATCCAGATATGTTCAAAAGAATCATCCAGAATCTCAAATTTTGGGAGAAAAGGGATCAGGTGTACGAACAAGAAGGACTCTTCTGGGATCCTCTAGTTACCTGACATTTCTATCCACTATTGAACCACAAAATGTCAATCAAGCCAGAAAATATGAATGTTGGATTCAAGCCATGAATGAAGAGCTTGATCAAATTGAAAAGAATCACACTTGGGAATTGGTATCAAGACCTCATGACAAAAATGTCATTGGAACTAAATGGATATTCAAAAATAAGTTAAATGAGAATGGGGATGTTATAAGAAATAAAGCTAGACTTGTTTGCAAGCGGTAAGCTCAACAAGAAGGTATAGACTTTGAAGAAACTTTTGCCCCTATAGCTAGACTTGAAGCCATAAGAATGTTTCTTTCTTTTTCAAGCTTCCAACAAATCAAAGTTTATCAAATGGATGTTAAATCTGCTTTTCTCAATGGTGATCTAGAAGAAGAAGTTTATATAGAACAACCTGAAGGATTCATTTTGGGAAATAATGAAAATCTTGTTTGTAGACTTAGAAAGGCTCAATATGGTCTCAAACAAGCTCCAAGGGCATGGTACTATCGTCTTGACAAATATCTTCATCAACAAGGATTTTCTAAGGGGTCTACTAATAGCAACTTATACATAAAAACTGAAAATGATAAACTACTAATTGTGGTTTTATATGTTGATGATATCATTTTTGGAAGTAATGAAGAGTCTATGAGTCTGAAATTTGCTTCTGATATGCAACAAGAATTTGAAATGTCTTTACTTGGGGAACTAACATTATTTCTTAGCTTGCAAGTGCAACAAACAATAGATGGCATATTCTTATCAGAAGAAAAATATCTTAAGCAAATCTTGAAGAAGTATGGCATGGAAGATTGCAAACCTGTAAGTACACCAATGATAACCGGATGTAATCTCAGTTCTAATGATGATTCCCCCACAGTGAATCAACCAGAATACAGATCTATGATAGGAAGTCTAATTTATCTCACTGGGACAAGACCAAACATTATGCATGCAGTTGGGATTGTTGGACGATTCCAAGCTAATCCAAAAGAGTCTCACCTTTAGGCTGTGAAAAGAATATTCAAATATCTACAAGGAACTCAAGACTTTGGACTATGGTATCCAAAGAATGCTGATCTTACTCTTCATGCTTACATTGATGCAGATTGGGCTGGAAATGTTGATGATTAGAAAAGCACTAGCGGTGGTGCATTCTATATGGGGCCCCGGTTAGTATCTTGGTTCAGCAAGATGCAAAGCTCTATTGCCTTATCTATAGCAAAAGCAGAATATGTGGCTGCCGCATCATGTTGCACTCAACTTCTTTGGATGATGCAAACCTTACAAGACATTCAAATCAAATTTTCACTTCCTATTTCCATTATGTGTGATAATACAAGTGCCATTAGTATCTCAAAGAATCCTGTTATGCATTCCAAGACCAAGCACATTCCCATCAAGTATCACTTCTTACGTGAACAAGTGCTTGAACAAAAGGTGAAGTTGGAGTATGTTCCCTCCAAAGAACAAGTTGCTGATATATTTACCAAACCTTTACCTAGGGAAGCATTTGAATATCTCAGACAGAAGCTGGGAGTAGTCTCTGTCATGCAGAAGATCGGATCTACTTAAATTCAGAAGATTAAATTGGATACGCTCCTGTTGAAAGTGTTCAGGATGCACAAGCTAAGGGGGAGCATTGCTCATGTGGAAAGGATGCATTATTGGCACTCTAATTATTTGTTGTAGTCTAATATCATGCTTGAGAATTTTTGACCTTGATTGTATAAGTCTTGAAAATGTAGCATAATCTCAGGGGGAGCATGGTATTGTCGGTACAAAGGATGTTGATCTATTCTTTTCCATTGATGTCAAAGGGGGAGGAAAAGCAAAAAGGGGGCTTCTATAAGACAAACAGAGGAAGAGTATTGCCATCAATGCCAAAGGGGGAGATTGTTGCAAATGTTGTCATTGATGGCAAAGGAATTGGCATCTGAAGCAGTAACTAGGAATAGAGAAAAGAAATATAGCAGAGAAGAACAAAGAAAGAGTGCATCTACAGAGAGCAATATCAGTCAAGGAGAAAATTGAATTCAGTAGGAAGGATATTTGTGTCGCTGTGGAATTAATTCATGTGTGAACATATGTATGCATCCTGATGGAGGATAATTGAAATCCGTGATAAGTAAGAAACCCTATGAGGGGATTAATGGTGCTCTGTATGTAGTTCGAGGAACTGATGCTAATACGGTCGACTGTGTATCCCAAATTGGTAGACAGTGGAGTTATATATATTTGTTGAATATAAGACTGAAGGTAAATTGGGATCAATGTTGGAATTATATGTGCCTTTATTGAATTGAGCAAGTGTAATATATGAACATGTTCTTGATGAAGGAATTGTGAATTCCTACAACCAACACGGAACTCGGTGACTGAATTATGTGAATATAGGATGTTGAACTTTCATTGGAACAACTCTTCGAAATTGCGAACAGTCCGAACGGATTTCATCAGAGCTGTATAACAATAATCGTGACTATATGAATTGATAACGTGGAGAAATGAATTAGCAAAAGTACGCTGACAGAACATGGAGTAGAGGGGCGGAACCTTGCGAATGAATAGTGAACGTGGTTTAAGGCTGGAAGTGGTTTTTATCGCACCACCTTTGCAGTGAAAGCGGTAATTGAGGAGGGGGAAGCGATTCCATAGATCGACCGACGCGTGTCCCCGAGCGACATTTGAAAACCGCCTCCACTGTGCGCCATCGCGCATTAATTTCCAACCAAGGATGCCGCACGATATTGTTATGCGTCGTCGATCTGAAAGGAAGCCATCGGACAGTGTCTGTATGAGGAAGGTGCACGAAGGATAACCAGTACGGTGCGAGTATGTGATTGGGTCGTTGGTTATATATATATATATATATATGTGTGTGTGTGGGCCCAGTTTAAATTATATTGATTGGGACATTTCAAATCAATGTTTGCGGGTTTAACCAAGGTTTGTTTAAATTAAATATAATTTATGACGAAAAGCGATTGGGCCATCATTTTGTATGTTATTCCAAAATTGGTGGAATGAATAAACCTGAGGGTCGACATATGAAGGTCATTACTAAAGGTGAAATTTTGGATTAATATCTCAATCTTAGATAGAGATATTAAAAAGCCGTAGATTAATTATCTAATTGCCAGACCAAGGAAATAGAACAATGAGAATTTGTTTGTGGCTCGGGTAGACCCCACTGGATTATCTATTTAACCTCGTCCAGGAATACCATCAGCGGTTGAATGGTTTCGACTCATGATATTAATAAAGCTCATGGTAATAATAGACTCATGGTATTAATAAAGGAAAAAACTATATAAGGAGTAGAGGAATATAGTATGAGGTGTGCATGAGTAAGGGTTGTTAATGAATAAATCTCCTTAAGAGATATCTGCATGATTGAACTTCGTTGTCTGATAATGCTGAATCTATGATGCACCTATGGAGTTAAAAAAGGTTCAAGATCTCTAGATCTAGAAATGATGAATCTCCAGGAAGATCTGCAAAAAAAAAAAGATCATGAAGACCTGACACAAGTCTGATGAAGAAAATTGAAGAAATTTGGTGGATCTGAGGGTTGAAGTATTCTACATGAATGTGGAAGCTTTCTGCTAGTACAAGTTGGTGTCAAAATCAGGGGGTTGGAGCTCCCTTCCAGTAGTGACTGGAGAAAGAGAGAAGGTTGTAGCCTTCTGCAGGTGGGTGCCTGCATGCTGGTATAAGTGTACACCAGCACAAAAATTGTAAGAAGTTTTCCTTATAATAAATAGTGAAGATAGAGACGACAGCAGCGGTGGTTTTCTCCCGAATTGGGTTTCCACCTTAGATATTGGTGTTCATGTGTGTTGCTTATGTGTAATGGCTTATTATGTTATTACTGCACATGCTTAATGCTTACTAAACTTCTGATGAATGAATGATGCAATAATCTAAGTAAATAATTAAATGCATAATTTTTCCGTCAGATCTAAATACTGATTCACCCCCCCCCCTCTCAGTATTTTTCTCAACATTCTTGAGAAAGGAAAACTTGCCTATATTTTTGTAATATATCAAATGGAAAAATGATATTAATACAAGAAATATTAGGCTAAAATTACATAAATATGGAAAACACATTAGAAATGCTAGAAAAATCCAAAACTTGCTGAGCCATTTTATTAAATCTGGAGTTGAAAAACAAATACAACAATGCCAAAAATAGATAGCACTCTAACCAGCTAAAGCTGGCTGAAATGACCCTCAGGTTTGCATACTAAAGCACTGCTCTACTTCTGCTACTATTGGAATCTTCCTCTGCGCTGCCTTGATGAAAATGATGCAGCTCGTAAACTTCGGATTAATGGTTGGGCTACTTCCACTTCTCAGAAAATTCTAGGAATTTGGGAAGGTTATCCTTGCCCGAAACTAAGAAAAACCCATAAATGGTTTTCTCTAATTCCAACTTTCAAAATATGCCCTTTTTTTCATAGCTCCTATAGCTGCTGGAAGAGTAGGGACTGCGTAAATGGGTTGATTTGCTGCTCTGGAAATTCCAGGATTTTAAGCACGAAATCTACCTAAAAAACCCAGAAAAACTCAGAAAGCTTTCCCCCAAAGACTAATCTTCAAAATTTGGCCTTTTTATGCTTGGCCCTCTTCTAATTTCGAATTATGTTGGGTATGCAAAGCTATGGGCTGAACTGAAAGAGAAAATTTCTGAAACTACTCCCCAAAGCTCAGCTATTGAAGGGCTGACCCTTTCACTGGATTCCAAGTGGGAATGCTATGAAATTTCACCCTCTTTTCGATCTCTCTATTGCTGGACTATGTAAGTCACTGAGTGACTGCTCTACTACATAGGGGCTACAAGTGGCTTGATGACAGATAATAAAATCATCTCACAACAGATAGTAGGAATCCTCTCCTGAAGCGCCGTGAAAATCCAGAATAAAGTCTCCTAGAAAACTCCTCTCTTGAGTGGGCACTTGAAGTCCCCTGAGGATGAGGTTGGTGTTAGGTCTCTGTAACAAGCAAGATTGGCAAAGTCCGATCACAGAGTTAACATCATTTCAACCAACTTTGGGATTCTAGGATCTAGCCCTCCTGAACCCGGAGAGGGATCTCTCCAATATGCACAAAGATGGATATTGTCTTTGAAGTTTAGGATGATGATATTAGGCTAGTTATGAAGGCCAAGGATTTTGTTTGGTTTTCTTAGATGGTTGAACATAGTTGCTGTCTGAGGCGGAAAGATCTATATGCAAATAGGTTCAAAGGTGAGAAGTTGCAAGTAAACAAAAAGAGCTTTGATTCTAAAGAAAGATGATGGCAAGTTTTCAATCCATTGGGCTATGGAGTCATAGGGGAATTTAATTGAAACATCCAGGTTCAAGAGTAATCTATGGGGCAAGTCATCTAGGCCTAAGGATCTCTTTGAAGTTTGATTTATGGAATGGGGTGATACAATGAGAAGGGGAATTAACAGATGCTGAACAAAGAGAAGCCCAGGATCTGGTAAGTACTTCGAAACTAGCCAGCCTTTGACCAGGCACTTAGGAAAACATAGAAGCAAACTAGGATCTGGTAAGTACTTTGAAACTATCCAGCCTTTGATACACTTCTTATAGAAAACAGATTAAAAACAAAGGGAAACTTGAAGGCAACCTTTGGAGCAGGAACTAGCGGGCAGGGCTCACCTTTCTCCTCATCTTAGTTCTCCTTTACTTAGTTACTTCCAAGACAATCACCAAGATAACACAGAATGGCCCAAGATCTGATAAGTGCTTTGAAACTAGTCAGCTTTTGACACATCCTAAGGGAAACAGACAAATAGTTGAGCAAACAAGAAAGGAACTCAGGGCTAACCTTTGATTTCCTCAATTCATTCCTTACACAACATATATGAAAGTAACATTTAAAAACAACATTCAGCAGTGACGAAAAGATGAGGGAACGCCAGCATCTCTGTGCTTAGACTGAATTAAATCATTTCTAAATAACACAATAAGAGGAGAACATTGGGATAAAGATTTTTCAGCCAGAGAAGGTCACTGGTGTACAACAAACTCTAACACTGTTTAAACTGTTCTTTATAGTGGAAAATGAAACAAATTGATAACAGAAATAAAATGACAAGTTACAGTGAGGATAACATCACCATCAGCATAGACCATGATCCCATAAATCAGCTTGTATTGATTGCTTCAAACCGGTTACAATCTTCAAATCCAATGTTTTAATCCATCTCTTTTCACAATCTAACCTATCTGTTACAAGCAGAGCTCCAAGAGCCCATGAAACCACTATTTACAGTCAAGAGTTTTCCACTCAGAAATAGCTACAGCGCTTCAGCAATTACATTGACAACCAACTAATCCAACCCCTCACTCATCTTCTATTGAAGTATTTATAGAAGGATGAGGAGGTGAGATCTGATTAAAAGATCTCAAACACAATCAATGCAGAATTAATGTCTTCCTAACCCCGTGAGGTTCGATGAAGAAATTCTACAGGTGTTATATTGCATTAATGTGTTTATACTTAAGAAGTAAGCTCGAAGAGAGCTTATATTGACCTTTGAGGCTCTGTGTATTGTTAGGGTTACTCTGCAAACATTCTGTCGTTGAAATCCGGTGCAATAATAACTTCTTTGGTTGTTCGAGGCATAATATCTGATCCTGTTCAATAAATTCATCCTCTGTTTGAGCTTTCTGAGGCAATAGGTGGCACTGTGGTGGTTGAGGAATCAATTCGCCTCGAAGTATGGCGGTGGAGGCGATCTGTATGCCGAACACTTTTAGGTTTTGCTTTAATCCGTGTTCTGAGCCGGGGATTAGGCTTTTGATAACCGTCTTAGCCGTAATCCCCGCCAATCTTCTCACAAAACCACTGCTCTGGTTCATTCTATCTTTAATCCGATACTCTTTCTCTGCTCTGATATTGGCGGCCTTCTTCAAGCTTTGCAGGGACGTGCGGCAACCAAAGCTCATGAAACTTTGTAGATATCTTTGTTCTTCTCCGTATGATCGATTCCCTGGACAAATCGGGAGGATTGGAGTCGTCACCCTCATCCTTTAGATTTCGTAGAATACGAAGGAGAAACCTTTGAAAACCTGCAAAAAACAAGAAAAATGAGGAAATCCTGCGTTATATGGACAGACTGCATCGGAGGGCGTGCGGGTGGATGGAGAGATCGGGACCGTTGATCGTATCGCGATCAACGGTTGGGAGCAAATCAAACGGTCAACGAGGAGGAAAGTGGACCGTATAATAGAATCGGGAGAGGAGATGCAGACCGTCGATCTACAGAGATTGACGGCGGGGATTGGGTTTTAAACGCGCCGGGGCAAATTTAACGGACGAGCGAATTGGTTAAAGGACGAGCGGGAAAGGTGATCGGGGACCGTCGGATGGGAGGGCCCGGATCCGACGGCGGGGATAAATCCCGCTGCGGGGACATAGGACAATGTTTAACGCGCTGGAGGTGGACATGGCACGGCGGTTTTCGGGGTGAGGTGGAGAACACGTGTCGGCCGACGGGTGGGATCGATGGCCGACGGCGTAAAACCGCGTCCGGACGAAAGGTGGTGCGGGCACAAACCGGTGGGAAAGGAAAAAAGCGCGTCGAAAAAGGGGGGAGGGGTCCACCAGATGCGGGGTACACTCCGCACCGTTGATCCGTGGGACAGATCAACGGCGGAGTTTTAATTTTGATTTTCTTTGGTGGAAAAATAAAACAAACCCAACCTTACTTTTTACAAAGGTTTTAACGTTTTCGGGGGATAAATTATTTCCGAGGTTTAAGCGCCTGGCGGGTTTAGCACGCGGTTCCGGCGGGAGAACATATGGATAGAGAGAAAACAGGGGCTTATCCTAAGGGGCTAAAGCTCAACGCATAGAAAATGTGTGTTTTTCTATGGTTTTCTAATGATTTTTGCAAGAGGAGAAAGGCTCCGATAGATCAAAAAGTGGGTTTTTGACCTTGGGAAATGAGATTAATGGAGGAATATGGGATATAAAAGGGTTTGATGGGGTTCTTTATGGGTGAAAGGAGAGTTGAAGAAATGAGGGAAAAGGAAGAAGGGGAGAAGAAAAAGGAGGAGGATGCAGCAACACTTTGATTAGGATTTTCATGGTACATCAGAGGCAGAGAGGAGAGAGAGTATGTAGAACCAACGGTAGTTTGGACTCTTACCAACAGACTTCAAGTACCAACATTTTTCAGGATTTAAACTTGTTTCTTGAAGGCTGCAAAGAACATTTAGCCACCAACTGCTATAATTGAAAAATATGGGTGGCTAACAGTGGCTCCACTTGGGGATGGTGCCTTCTTGAAGGCATCAAGAATTCAGACTTGATTTCTCTGGGAGGTTGACTGGTGTCTGACCCATCACTTGCTCTTGCTTTTCTTCTAGACAAAATAATGTCAGTCATGAAAGAGAGATGAATTCCATCAATACAACTTCTACCTACCCCAATCCTACTGATCTAGCATTTTTTCTTCATCAGAGTGCACTTGGATTGGCAAACTCTTTACACAACATTTTATTCTTTTAAAAATAGGAAATCTAATCTATTTCTACTCCTTATTTCTCCTTGAACTCAGATTAAACAGTTGAGCTCAGATATTCCTCTACCTAATCTACTGTCTGTTGGGATTAAACAGTCCAACAAACTTTCATTCTCTAATTTCTACAACAGAAATTTAAAAAAATAGCCAAGTCAAGATTGAGCTGTTTGACTTGCTATGATCTATGGCATAAAGACAAGCTGCACACAGATTATTATTTGCAGAAAAATTTAAATCAAAACAGAAGGCTTAAGATCTGAAAATTTTCTCATTGTGGCCTTCTCTCATATTTACAGCTCTGTTTTTCTTTTCAGTGAGCTATCTTTGCTTCTCTTCTGGTTCAATTTGTGAGCGAATTAGAACCAAGTCTTTTCTCTCTAACTCAGAAATTGGAGTAGTTTTGAGTCAGTTTTGGAAACTTTGGTTCAGATTTTGAGTTTGTTTGAACCTTGATTCCTATCCTACTCTATCTACTGATAAGCCAAGATTGAACTATTTGACTAATCAAATTTGCTACCCTATCAGCAGAAAATTGAAAGCTAATCAGTCAAGATTAAACAGTTTGACCAATTAGAAGTGTGTTTAGAGGAGTGGCATTTAGGCTTGCACACTTTCAGATTCATTTCTCTTTTTGGCATGGGGCCTTGCCTTTCTTGTTTTTCATTTCTGCCCTCTTTTCTTTCTTTCTTTGTTTTTTGCATTTTTTGATTTTTCATAACTTTAAACGAAATGGTGAATGAAGTATTTACAATGGAAAAGGTAAAAAGGCTTCAACATGAAGTAGTTCAAGAAAGGTAATGTTTAAGCATCCTGCCATTGACAGGACCTCCAAACAATTCTGTCCCGTTCAGCTCTTGTAAGAAGAATGCATTATTTCCAGCTACTGAATGAATGGAGTAAGGGCCAAGCCACAGATTGTCAAATTTACCATGCTTTCCCTTGTCTTCCCTCTTTGAGTCCCACTTTAAGACTTTGTCCCCAATTTTGAAGTTACTGGCCTTTGCTCTTCTGTCAAATATCTTCTTGATATTGTCCTGCTTCTGTAATTCTTTGTGGTACACTTCCTCTCTGATCTGCTGAAGATGAATGGTCTGATTTATCCTTCTGATTATGTCATTCTCTTCAGTCTACAACTCTTGAATCAACTTCATGACTGGTACACCAAGGCTGTTAGGAAAAATTGCATCTGTACCATGTACAAGCTGGAAAGGCGACATACCAATGGATTTCTTCAGTGTTAATCTGTCGGCCCAAAGTGCATGAATCAGCTTTGTGTGCCAAGACTTCTTGTTGCCTTCCAACAGTTTCTTTATTATGTTCACTAAGCTTTTGTTGGAAGACTCTGCAAGTCCATTACCTTGAGGGTAATAAGCAGTAGAGTGCCCCAATATTATCTGGTATTTATGACAGAATTCTACCATTCTCTTTGATCCAAATGCTGCTGCATTATCTGTAACGATATTGGTAGGACAGCCAAATCTGGAAAGGATGTTAGTTTCTATGAATTTAATGATGACTGAATCATTGGCTTTCCTACAAGGAATGGCTTCTATCCACTTAGTGAAATAGTCTGTGGCAGTAAGGATCCACCTATGTTGGGCAGAGGAAGATGGGTGGATTTCTCCTATGAAGTCAAGTCCCCACTGCTGAAAAGGGGCTTCAACAGTAATTGGATGCAGAGGAAGGGGTAGTAATTTTCTCTTGCCCTCGAACAATTGGCATTTATGGCAAGTGGTTGTCAGTTTGTGTACATCAGGAAAAAGAGTAGGCCAATAGAAACCAGCCCTCAAAATTTTGTTGGCTGTTGACTTCCAGTACAGATGGCCTCCACACTCTCCTTCGTGGAATTCCTGCTTAATATTTTCTGCATCAAACTCAGGGAAACATTTAAGCAATATACCACTAGCATTTTTCCAATAAAGACATTTATCAATAATGCAATAGTTTACAGCTTTTAACTTTAGGAATCTTGCCTTTGTTTTGGATAAACCAGGAGGTGTGTTTAAATTAAGAAAAACATAAACAATATCAGTATACCAAGGAGAATTCGTAAAATAATTTTCAACAATGGGAGTTGAGAATTCTTCTTGGTCATCCAAAGCATTAATCATATTAATATCAAGAACTTCGCAATTTGATTCAGCCATTAGCCTAGCTAGACCCTGACCTTTGATGAGCTTAGTGGGTTTAATCTCTAAATCATATTAAAGAATAACAGCAATCCACTTACCTCTCTTACCATCTGGATCCTGGGTTAAAATGTCTTTTACAACTAAATTTGGGACAAAGGCAATGATGTGTGAGTGAAGGATGTATACCCTGAAATCTTTTAAAGCTTTCACCAAAGCAAAAGCCTGTTTTTCCATGATATTATATCTCAAAGGGGCATCCCTCAACGCCTTGCTAAAGAATGCAATTGGCTGCTCTTGTCCTTGTGGGTTTTTCTGTAAAAGGACAGCAGCTATAGTATGTTCTGATGCAAATGAGAAGATATAAAAATCTTTTGAGAAATCAGGACTTATGAGAACCGGTGTTTTGGTTAATGCTTGTTTAACCAGTTCAAAGGATGTCTTTGCTTCTGCGGTCCATTTTACCCCTTGCTCCTTTTTCAACATGTTTGTAATATTCCTAAGGAGCTCAACCAAGTTGGGGATGAATCTTCTTAAAAAGTTAATCTTCCCTATGAAAGACTGCATCTCTTTAATATTCCGAGGATGGGAGATTTGTAATATGGCTTCAATCCTCATGGGATCTATCTTTATACCCTCTTCTGAAATGATATGTCCAAGAAGCTTACCTTCTTGGAGACCGAATAAAGTTTTCTTGGGGTTCAAAGATATCCCAAACCTTCTGCACTTCTCGAAAACTTTTCTTAAATGTTCTAAATGTTCTTCATCTGTTTTTGAAAACACAGTTACATCATCAAGATAGATAATGATGAAGAAGCCTAATTCTTCCGAGAATGCTATGTCCATGGCTCTCTGAAAGGTTGCTCCAGCATTCATTAAACCAAAAGGCATTTTCACATACATGAAAGTGCCCCACGGTGTAGTAAAGGCTATCTTTAACTGATCATCAGGGTGGACTAGGACTTGGTTATACCCTGAATAGCCATCCAGCAAAGAAATTCTTTTAGACCCTACCACCCTTTGCAAAATATGATCCATCTTGGGCAAAGGGTAGTTATCCTTTAATGAAGCTTTGTTTAAATTCCTAAAGTCTATACAAAGCCTGATTTCTCCAGTCTTTTTCCTAACTGACACCAGATTAGATACCCACTCAGAATATCTAATAGGGACAATAATACCAGCATCATGCATTTTCATAATTTCCTTCTTAACCACTGGCAACTGGACAGGGTTGATTCTGCGCAGTTTTTGTTTGAATGGTTTTTGGTTTTCTTTAAGAGGGATTTTGTGCTGTATTATTTCAGTGTCATAGGACTTAAGATCTTCGTAACTCCATGCAAAAACATCAGAAAATTCTTTAAACATCTCTAAGTATCTGAGTTTAATGTGAGCTGGTAAAGTTTTAGACAGTTTAATCAATCTCGGTTTTTCCTCACTGCCTATATTACATTCCTCTACTTCAGTTTCCACAGGTTCCAGTTTTGGTTTGTTGGCCACATCATCAAAATCAAACAGTTCTTCTAGAGGGGCCAAACCCTTGGGCAGACTATCATTATTAGCATGCAGAGTTTCTATTTCTTGTGTTTCAGGTTTTGGACTTAATTCTGTTTGGCGTGTGGAGGTGATAGTCTGAAGGTTTATATCTACCAGCTGTGGAGATGGCTCTTCTTCACCAAGAAAATTTTCTTCACTGCAGTCTGTATCATAGTCTGAATCTGAACTATGGGGTTCAAACTCATTTCTGAATTGCATGAAGTCTTCTATTTGTTTATCTCCATCAAATACCTGCCACTATTTCTTGTTATCTGGGATAGCTGGTCTGAATTTTATTTGAGAGGTGTCATCATACAGCATTGGGCAGGTTCTAGCAGCAAAGGCTAAATTGTGGGCTGCAATGTTTTTCTTCCTTGGGACAAAAGATAAGGTGTACTCCTCAAATGTTTTCAAAAGATCAATGACATCATTCCTGTAGGCCCTAAGTCTGGGGTGATTTGCATTATACTCCCCACTGACTTGCCTAATGATTAATTCAGAATCCCCATATACATCGATTTTCTTGGCACCTAGTTTTTTCAAAAGATACAAGCCCAAGAGAAGGGATTCATATTCTGCTATGTTGTTGGAACACTGAAAGTTTAATTTGCATGAGATGCATTCTGTATGATGGTTTTTAGTGTTAGTGATCCAGACACCCGCACCTGCATTTGTTTTGGTGCATGACCCATCAAAATACATAGTCCAGAGAAGCAGATTTCCAATTTGATGAATGGACTTTGTATGATTTGATTCCTCAAGTTTTTCATCGGGTTGAGGACCATTTTTTCGATTGTCAAGTTTTAAGTTCAACGAGTTGGTGACTTGCAGTTCAAGATCTGTGTTTAATTTGCTAGAACCTTTAGACACAGTAGACTGTTTTGCCAATTTGGCATCGTTTTTCTCCCCTTTTATTCCAGCCACGGATTCTTTCGAAACAAATTGTTCGGTGAGTGTTTCATCATTGAACATGATAAAAGAATCAAGGCTCGTGTTTATAGCATAGAGTGGGGAGTTTTGAGGCCGATCCTGGCTTGTTACTATGTATTGCATGTGAGATTCTCTATAAAGCCTCCTAGTTTGATTGAAGACAGGGATGGTTGCGTAGGCCATGTCCATTTGCATAGTTCCCTGTAACTTAGCCCCCCAAGATCTTGATAAAAGCATTCCATACTTTGGGGGAACATCAGCCACAACAACATCCATGACTAAACATTTAGCTGGAATTTGGGTTAGATTAACACAGAGATCTTTAATCAATCCTAGACACTTAACTCTACTTGAGTCAAAGGAGTACAGGTCTTTGTAAGGTCTGGTAATTTCAAGACCCAGGCTTTCCATTACAGCTTTTGGCATTAAATTATGGGAGGCGCCTGAGTCATGCATAACATTATGGAGAATTTTGTCATGAATGTTTAAGCTTACATAAAAGGGAGGGATAGGACCCTCTTGGAACTTTCCTTCAATCTCGGGACCAAAAATAAGCTCTGGTTGGTCATCATTAAGATTGAGGGTGTCTTCATTATTTTCTAAGTTCAAAGCCTTCAAAATTTTGGACCTGTATACATGTTGGGCAGCTAACTCAGTCAAAGGAACAGAGATTTTGATCTTTGAGATTTCCTGCTCTAGACTGAAAAGGTTTTGATTCTTCAGAGTATTGACTTCAGCCTTGTTTACTGCCACTTTATCAGCAACAGCAGCTTGCTGATTTGGTTTATCTACAGTTGAAACAGTTACTTTTACAGGAGTACTAACTGAGGTGCTAGTACTACTAATGTTTTCACTCTGTTTTTCAATATTTTGAGCATATTTCTCTTTACCACTACCAGAATCGACAGCCACCGTTTTGTCCTTTTGTTTGATTGTTTTAGACTTGGTTGCAGTGCTGTTTTGAGAAGGTTCGTCAGAGGTTTTATTGTTGGGGGTTTTTTGATTAGATCTGCTTCTAAGTTCATATTCCCTTAAAGGTTCTATGACAGCATTCTCCATGTTTTGATATTCATTCTGATTATCATCTCTTCTGTCATCATAAGGTGTGCAAAGGCCTTGTTTATTATCATAATGAACCTCAAAGTCATCATCATCTACCCCAAACAAGTTTATATCATCTTCCTCTGTTATTTGATCTGTTTGTTCAACCTCACTTAAAAAGTTCTGATGAAAGGGAGGCATGATCTGCTGATCATCTTCCCTGGGTCTGTTGGGAGGTTGATTTCTTCTAAGATTCTGATTCTGGTTTTGATTTCTGTTTTGAGGAGCATTTTGATTTAGACTCGCTTGTGCTCTCTCTAGAATGCTCATTTTCTTCATCATTTCTTCCATCATTCTTTCCATCTTTGAGCTTGAAGTAGATGGGGTGGGTTCCTCCCTAAAAGATACTCTCTTTTCAGCTTTCATCCTTGCTCTTTTTTCCATGAGATTCACCTCTACAGAAAGGGCACCTTTTTGCATATCTTCAAGGGTTGCAAAGACTCTTTCTCTGAGTGAATATGTCATGTCTGGATCAAACCCTTCAGGAAATTTGTTTAAGGCTGATCCCTGAGGAGGTTTCAGCTCAGGGGAAAGTACATTATACACACTGTTGAACCTGGTACAATAAGCTTGTACACTTTCCCCAGGGTTCCTATGGAGATTGTTATAGTCAGCAAGGACTTGGAGAGGGTTTTTCCTTACTTCCCATTTGTTTAAAAATGTTTGATGGAAAGCTTGAAGTTCGTTAATACTATGGGGGGTTAAACCTTTAAACCATTTTCTCACATCACCCCCCAAACTTTGAGCAAACAATCTGATTTTGACAGATTCATTATCAATTTCGTTTCTGTCAAAGTAGTCATTGATCTTGTCCACATGTTGAGATGCTGTTATGGTATTATTAGCATCATATAATGGAATTTTGGACTGATAGTCCTGTGGAAGATTGACTAATGGTACAGGAAAAACTAAGGGAGCATACCATGCCGCCATGATATGTGGTGGGGGTGGGTTTACAAGTGGAGGTGTGGGTTGAAGTGGAGTGGTTTGAACAGTGGATGAAGGATGAACATAAGTGGATGAAACAGCAATAGATCTCTGAGCTGATCTCGGGTGAGAGACACCTAGATTATGTAAGAAATGTAAATCAGGAGGTGTTGATTCTCTATTCCCAAGGGTCCCACTGGTTTCGGGAGATGAAAGGGTAGGCTCAGAATCTAACTGATCTAAATCACCAAATGACCTAGTTCTGAATGGGTTTAATAAGTCAATTTGTGATTCATGAAGAGCTGAAAGGTTCTCAGGGACTGAATTGGCTCTTAGGGGTGGTCTGAAGATAGTTGAGGATTGTATCCCAGGAGACCTCCTAAGAATTCTTTCCGGGTTATCAACTATTTCAGGGGGATCTGGGTCAGGATGGGCTCTAGTGTGGATCCTTTTAGGAGCCACAATGTTTATATGTTTATACCCACCTAAACAAGAGAAGTTTAACCAGATATGACAATCTTTAGGTGGTTTAACTAATCTGTTTTTCCCAATTCGACTCCTGCAGTCCTCTAACTGAGTTTGAAGGATTTACTGATGATAAGGGTTCTTCCGAGTGGAGTCTTAAGGTCTGCTCAGGATGGTGGAGTCGCCAGGTGGAAGGTTCAGAGAGTTTTCACAGAGGTACACTGTCCACCTCAGTGTTCATGGATCATTCCCTTCAAGGATATCTCAAAATACAACAAACTCTAACCAGAGATTGACAGGGAGGGCATTCACCAGATATGTCACCCCCAAAAGAGGACGAGATCCAGAAGCTACCTGGCCCTTTCCAGACTCTGTCTAAGAGTATAGGGTAAAACACATCAAAGACGTACAAAGGTATCAAAACTAGTGTTTTACTACCAATCTGAAATGTTTTTGGTATTTTCTGAACTGTTTATATTTGTGGTTTCAAAAGAATGTCCTAGCTTTGCCTCAAAACTTAGCTACGGTTAAGAAACAAAGACAGTCTATCCTTGTGGCTAAGCTAGCTGATTTTCCAAGGTTAGATAAAGACTTAAAAGAACCCTAGGATTGACCTAGTTTGTCACTGATTCAAACAAGTTTTATCGTGATTACCATTCTTTGGTAGTGCTTGGAAAGGCTGCTTTTTACTCTCAAAATGTTTATATGAGGATTCTGAGGTAAGAGTCCCCAGCGGAGTCGCCAGAAATGTTAGGTTCTGGTGGCTCAAGCTGGTTAATAAAGCAAGTGCTCTATGAACCCCAACGCAAACTTCTTTATGAGTAGATTTGAAATATATTTGAATGTAACAGACTCTAAGTTGTCCCCAGTGGAGTCGCCAGAAATGTTAGGTCTCTGTAACAAGCAAGATTGGCAAAGTCCGATCACAGAGTTAACATCATTTCAACCAACTTTGGGATTCTAGGATCTAGCCCTCCTGAACCCGGAGAGGGATCTCTCCAATATGCACAAAGATGGATATTGTCTTTGAAGTTTAGGATGATGATATTAGGCTAGTTATGAAGGCCAAGGATTTTGTTTGGTTTTCTTAGATGGTTGAACATAGTTGCTGTCTGAGGCGGAAAGATCTATATGCAAATAGGTTCAAAGGTGAGAAGTTGCAAGTAAACAAAAAGAGCTTTGATTCTAAAGAAAGATGATGGCAAGTTTTCAATCCATTGGGCTATGGATTCATAGGGGAATTTAATTGAAACATCCAGGTTCAAGAGTAATCTATGGGGCAAGTCATCTAGGCCTAAGGATCTCTTTGAAGTTTGATTTATGGAATGGGGTGATACAATGAGAAGGGGAATTAATAGATGCAGAACAAAGAGCAGCCCAGGATTTGGTAAGTACTTCGAAACTAGCCAGCCTTTGACCAGGCACTTAGGAAAACATAGAAGTAAACTAGGATCTGGTAAGTACTTTGAAACTATCCAGCCTTTGATACACTTCTTATAGAAAACAGATTAAAAACAAAGGGAAACTTGAAGGCAACCTTTGGAGCAGGAACTAGCGGGCAGGGCTCACCTTTCTCCTCATCTTAGTTCTCCTTTACTTAGTTACTTCCAAGAAAATCACCGAGATAACACAGAATGGCCCAAGATCTGATAAGTACTTTGAAACTAGTCATATTTTGACACATCCTAAGGGAAACAGACAAATAGTTGAGCAAACAAGAAAGGGACTCAGGGCTAACCTTTGATTTCCTCAATTCATTCCTTACACAACATATATGAAAGTAACATTTAAAAACAACATTCAACAGTGACGAAAAGATGAGGGAACGCCAGCATCTCTGTGCTTAGACTGAATTAAATCATTTCTAAATAACACAATAAGAGGAAAACATTGGGATAAAGATTTTTCAGCCAGAGAAGGTCACTGGTGTACATCAAACTCTAACACTGTTTAAACTGTTCTTTATAGTGGAAAATGAAACAAATTGATAACAGAAATAAAATGACAAGTTACAGTGAGAATAACATCACCATCAGCATAGACCAGGATCCCATAAATCAGCTTGTATTGATTGCTTCAAACCGGTTACAATCTTCAAGTCCAATGTTTTAATCCATCTCTCTTCACAACCTAACCTATTTGTTACAAGCAGAGCTCCAAGAGCCCATGAAACCACTATTTACAGTCAAGAGTTTTCCACTCAGAAATAGCTACAGCGCTTCAGCAATTACGTTGACAACCAACTAATCCAACCCCTCACTCATCTTCTATTGAAGTATTTATAGAAGGATGAGGAGGTGAGATCTAATTAAAAGATCTCAAACACAATCAATGCAGAATTAATGTATTCCTGACCCTGAGAAGTTTGATGAAGAAATTCTACAGGTGTTATATTGCATTAATGTGTTTATACTTAAGAAGTAAGCTCGAAGAGAGCTTATATTGACCTTTGAGGCTTTGCGTACTGTTAGGGTTACTCTGCCATTTGATACATCGTTGAAATCTGATGTAAATTAATAACTGCCTGATGACAGGCATATCTTGATCTTTGTTCAATAAATTCATCCTCTGTTTGTTTCACATGGTATGGGTAATAGCTGTGTGGTGGTTGAGAATCAATTAATACTCAGTATGGCGGTGGAGCGTACGTAGCCTGTGAGCCGCACTCAGGTTAGCACTGTCAGGTGTTGGAGGGGCCAGGGATTAGGCTTTTGATAGCAGTGTGGCGTGAAATCTGCCCCGTCTCTTCTAGCCTGCACTCCAGTTCATTCTATCTTTAATACGTGCTCTGCAGCACTCGATCTTTGGCCGGCCAAAGCTTTGCAGGGACGTGCGGCAACCAAAGCTCATGAAACTTTGTAGATATATTTGTTCTTCTCCGTATGATTGATTCTCTGGACAAATCGGGAGGATTGGAGTCGTCACCCTCATCCTTTAGATTTTGTAGAATACGAAGGAGAAAGCTTTGAAAATCTGCAAAAAACAAGAAAAATGAGGAAATCCGGCGTTATATGGACAGACTGCATCGGAGGGCGTGCGGGTGGATGGAGAGATCGGGACCGTTGATCGTATCGCGATCAACGGTTGGGAGCAAATCAAACGGTCAACGAGGAGGAAAGTGGACCGTATAATAGAATCGGGAGAGGAGATGCAGACCGTCGATCTACAGAGATTGACGGCGGGGATTGGGTTTTAAACGCGCCGGGGCAAATTTAACGGACGAGCGAATTGGTTAAAGGACGAGCGGGAAAGGTGATCGGGGACCGTCGGATGGGAGGGCCCGGATCCGACGGCGGGGATAAATCCCGCTGCGGGGACATAGGACAATGTTTAACGCGCTGGAGGTGGACATGGCACGGCGGTTTTCGGGGTGAGGTGGAGAACACGTGTCGGCCGACGGGTGGGATCGATGGCCGACGGCGTAAAACCGCGTCCGGACGAAAGGTGGTGCGGGCACAAACCGGTGGGAAAGGAAAAAAGCGCGTCGAAAAAGGGGGGAGGGGTCCACCAGATGCGGGGTACACTCCGCACCGTTGATCCGTGGGACAGATCAACGGCGGAGTTTTAATTTTGATTTTCTTTGGTGGAAAAATAAAACAAACCCAACCTTACTTTTTACAAAGGTTTTAACGTTTTCGGGGGATAAATTATTTCCGAGGTTTAAGCGCCTGGCGGGTTTAGCACGCGGTTCCGGCGGGAGAACATATGGATAGAGAGAAAACAGGGGCTTATCCTAAGGGGCTAAAGCTCAACGCATAGAAAATGTGTGTTTTTCTATGGTTTTCTAATGATTTTTGCAAGAGGAGAAAGGCTCCGATAGATCAAAAAGTGGGTTTTTGACCTTGGGAAATGAGATTAATGGAGGAATATGGGATATAAAAGGGTTTGATGGGGTTCTTTATGGGTGAAAGGAGAGTTGAAGAAATGAGGGAAAAGGAAGAAGGGGAGAAGAAAAAGGAGGAGGATGCAGCAACACTTTGATTAGGATTTTCATGGTACATCAGAGGCAGAGAGGAGAGAGAGTATGTAGAACCAACGGTAGTTTGGACTCTTACCAACAGACTTCAAGTACCAACATTTTTCAGGATTTAAACTTGTTTCTTGAAGGCTGCAAAGAACATTTAGCCACCAACTGCTATAATTGAAAAATATGGGTGGCTAATGAGTTGGGATCTACGTTTGGGAAACACTGATGTGCTAATCAACGCTGGAGACTCGGCTAAACAATTCAAGAGTGCTCAAGTCGTAAAGACCAGAAAATCAGAATGATCAAGAATGGTTTCCATGGCTTCCCTCACCCCTTCTTATTCTTGTGAA